>JBBBDQ010000332.1:2600000-2765000 GCA_037127315.1 Ascarosepion bandense
AGTAGACCAATATTTATTGGTTTAAATACGTACTGTGAGGTTTCTACTATTTTACTTTGAGAAATATTGCCATCGGCTAATATCATATATACAGAAAACAAATGAAAGAATGCGTTTTTCCCAAAAACAAGGCATTTATGTATAGCAAAAACGGTAGTTAACCAAAAAAAGGTAAGGTCATTTTTAGATTCAAGATTCAGCGCCTTCAAATTAGTTAAAAAAAAGATGTTTGCTGTCTCGACACCATTTCAAACTTTTTTGTTTTAGGGTTTGCGCGTTGTTTCATATATACTCCCTAGCAACATAACCCGGCGTTGCCCGTGCAAGTCAGAATATTTTAGTAGTAGGGACTCGGTTATATAAAAAAAATAATTATATAAAAAATTGTTGTTTAAAAATTGTTAAAAAATTACATTTAAAAAAACTTTTTTTGTTTTTGTTTTGCGTAAAAGTGATTTGATGTTTTGTGTGACATTGTAAACAACATTGCGTTTGTTTTTGTTTCAAAATTACTGGGGAAAATATTTACATTTTTTGCTAACTAAATAAATTTAGCATAAAAATAAAAATTATTTATTTTGTTTTACTGAAATTAAAAATGTAAAAACTATTACGCTGTCAGTTCAGAATGTTTTGAAGAATATTTAAAAATGTAAACATTTAATTTTAGAGGAAAAAAATTAAATAAAAAGGCTCATTTTTTTTTAATAAAAATATTTTAGTCGCGTTTGACACGTGTGATTTGATTACAGTGACATAACTCAGCAACCATCTTAGATGTTTTACGGAACAAATGTAAAAAATCTGCTCTATTGGCCAAAAAGTGCGAAAGGGAAAATTGCTGAACTTAAACACAAAAAGTATGTGTCGACCTGGCTTCCCTGAAGATATGTATCCCTAGAAAATTTAGAAAGCGTAGCTTAAAAAATGTAGGCGTGCATAGCTTACAATCACACACAGACTCGCAGACTGCCTTTTATTTATACAGATATATATAGTGGGTGCGATGGATGAATTGTCGTCTGAATTACGCAAAATTTAAAAAAACACTGACATCTTTTAACAGAGATAGATCTATCTATCGCCCGGTTCACACTCCACCCACGTCTATTGAACAGGTTAAGAGGCTCATCCCTTGTTCCCTGTTTAGGATGTGGTTTCTGGCTTTCTCTTTTCCAATCTTTTCACTCTTACGTAGCCCCTGCACATCAGTGGCATTACCGCCTTGCTCGGGGTGATACGATTATATAAAAAAAAAAAAATATATATTTTAACAAAATTATACAAAAACATATTTAAATACTAGAGTAAATTCCTTCAATAAAATCTCCATTTGCTTTAACATCGTCCTCCAGATGACTTTGTAATCCCTGAATTTCTTCCGAACTTTTTCCTTGTTTAAGTTTGTGTCAGTCAGTTAAGTGCCATACGTGATACACGCTTGGGCGATCATGTCTCGAAAGAGACATGACTGACTGGGCAGAAGATTATCCCGCAGTAGGTTGCCATTGCTTTCCGCGTTAGACTGGTTGCCGACCAAGGCTATAGAACCCAATCTGTCCTGCTATTTAACCCATAATTGGAAGGAAGAGACGGATTAATACCTTTCCCAAGATTATTTGCGCGCAAGTGAATACAATATTGCCATAACCGTTAACTTCAGTTAAATTTTTGGTGTTAAAAAAGGGTTTTGTTGGTATACCGCTGAAGTCTGCCCTACACATAACAATCAATGGGCGTTGCAGTTTGGGGATTTAAGTGGCCACATGTTAGGTTTTATGTGGTCGCAGAAATTGTCTGACAGCCACGATTGGGTTCAACTATTTTTTTAGATGATACAAAGTCGTGTTGCGGGATGTAGTGTCTTGACTCAGGGTAACACCATCTCCTTGGTGTAGGCTTCCCTATTGAGTCTAGATCAACGCGGGAAGATGAATGAAGGCATAAAGTCGCCAGCACAAGGGAGGTTAACTGGATATAACATTCAAAACTTTCCGAATCCTCTGCAGTCTTCAGATTGACTCCCAACCATACTGACTGTGTATGTGTATTTGTGTCGATATGATTATGATTTCTTACGGCAACATCATGTTGAAGCTTCGCTTCCACTACGATTACCGAAGTTAACCAAGATCGAGACTCGTCAGGACGTAAATGGGTGAAAGCGTAGTAATACTAAGTGCATGAGGCTTGGATATACGGGTGGTGTAATGGATATACGGGTGGTGTAATGGAGAATAGCACGAAATTATTAAGCGGACATCAGAGTTCCAATTTCAGTCGATTTTATTATAGTCACTTACGCTAAATACTCATGGAAAAAAGATATGTATCCACCACTTCTCCACAAATCTATGGGTTAATCAATAAGATTTAATAAATATAAATACCTTTATTATCTAAAAAAAAAAAGTCGTACAATGCGGAATACTTTTTGACTTTAAATAAACAGCAAATATTTGATAAACCTTGAAAAGAAATCAAAAAGGTATTTTTGTCTTTACTTGATTTTGTATTTCTTAGTAGAAAACGAATCAATATATCAATGATTTTGATACTGTAGCAATTAATAAAAGTATTCACTACATAGCAGATTGCCAGAAATCTGATACATTCATATCTCTATAGTCATTCGCAGACAGATCCGATTTGCTTTATCACAGCTCATCAGTACGGTTATACATCAGATTGCTTTTAACCCAGGATTGAAACCCGAACCGAAGTGACGTCAGGCGGCGATTCTACCTCTAAGCTATGGCCGCTCGATAGAAGGAGGGAGACTTTTAGAGTATGCTGTATTATAAGCCAGTAGCCAGAGTGGTCTAATTCATAAAGAGAGAGAGAGAGAAAAAAAAGAGAGAGAGAGAGAGCGAATGATAGATAGATAGATATATAGATAGATGTGACCTGTGTTCTAGACGTATATATATATATATATATATATATATGTGTGTGTGTGTGTGTGTGTGTGTGTGTGTGTGTGTGTGTGATTGCTTGCGTGTTGAGGCATTTTATTTGTGATATATATGCAGCTACACATATACGCAAACATTTTTCCTTAAGAAATATATATATATATATATATATTTCTGTATGAAAATTTTTTAAAAGTATATGTTATCATATATATATATATACATATATATTGTCATCCACATTCAAACCTGTTTTGCTGTATCATAAGTCATCATTGTGTATATATATATATATATATATATATATGCACATATATATGCATGTTTTTATATATCTAGGTGTGTGATTGTGTGTAGGCGCATATATATATATATATATATATATATATATATATATATATATACATATATATATATATACATATATATATATACATATATATATATTACAAAACTATATATATATATATATATATATATATATATATATATATATATAGTTGTGTAATTAATATATGATGACTTGCTGTTTAAATTAGGAAAAAAGTGAAAATATACTTGACATAACTTTTCTCTCTGTCCTTCTAACCTTAAATATATAAGTTCATTGTTAAATTCTTCAAGATCTGCTTCCTCATAATGGATCCGACACATTTCAAGTGTCTCTTTTCCGTTCAGTTTTTTTATACATGAAAAAGCAGAATGTGCTTTCTTATTGACGTGGCAGAACCTGCAGAGTTTAATGTTTCGTTGAAGAACCTCAAATACATTTCACAATGCAAAGATTGAGGCTGAAATCTAAAAACAAATGCGGACATCAATACTACCTGTTGTAGCGCTGAAACCCTCAGATTGATTAGAAAAGCCCCTAATAGATTCTCTGAAGTGTTTCTTGATAGCCTATGCCTTTAAGGCATTTTGAAAAATTGTCCTCACATGTACTGCAGTATTTATTCGCCTCCCCACTTAAGACAAAATGTGACACAAGGCCTTTTTAACGTAGGCAATCCGGGGCATATAGCTCGGCCAAATATTTCTGTCTAATTTTTCCCTAGACGAGTCTCTACCCTTCGGCGGAGTCTCGACTGGATTATTACTCTCCCACCGCAGAGAGCTCGACAATGCTCACACATTCTTCTTCTTCTTCTATGTGCCCTGTCCCTTCAGGACGTAGGCGATCATGGCTCTCCACGTCTCCCTATCCCTTGTGGCTCTTAGTATGTTTGCTCCTGTTGCTCCTGGCAAACCCCGTTCCGTCATCCACCTGATCAGGCCCTGCAAATATGTTATCCGCTGCCTTCCTCTGTCTCTCCTTCCTTCTATCTGACCAGTCAGTATCAGGTTCTCCAGGCTCTCCTTCCTCATTGCATGTCCCAGGAACTTCAGTTGTCTCTTCCTGATGCTCAGCATCAATTTCCTTTTGTTGCCATTCTTTCTAACACCTCGTCGTTGCTTGTATGCTCAGTCCACGATATCCGTAGCATCCTTCTGTAGAACCACATTTCGGCCGCTTCCAGTTTTGTCCTCATTTTCGATGATATTGTCCAGCATTCACAGCCGTATTGAAGAACTGACATCACGTAGCAGTCTAGAACTCTTTTCTTCGTTTCTATTGAGATTTTCCTGTGTGTTAGTATTTTGCTCATCTTCTGGAACACGTCCTTTGCCATGCCAAGTCGCCTTCGGATCTCCGTGTCACACTTTCCATCTCCTGTTAGAACACTTCCTAGGTACTTAAATTCTTGTACTTGTTTGATTATGTTATTCTCCACCTGTATTTGGCATTTTGGATTGTATCTTTTGCTGATGACCATGCACTCAGTTTTCTTAAAGTTTATTTGTAGTCCCTTCTTGTCACTTTCCACTGCTACCGCTTTATCTCTTGGGTTTCTGGTTGGGACATTAAAACGTGTGTAGAAGACAAATTCAGGAAATGATACTACTAATAATAATAGTAGTAATAATAATACACTTAAAGAAGAGAGACATCTAAGAAAAGAAAACACACTACGATTTACACCTGTTTTCTTTAGAAAATTCACAATTCTGATAAAGTGAAACAGTCAGCTATTCTTGAAAAGGAACTCTGATCAGTGGTTAACTGGAACAAGAAATGGCCTGAAAATATCAAAGCTTCAAAAATAAAACTGCTTTCTTTAAAACAGCGCAGGAATTCATTTCTGCCTACGATCATGATGGCTAATGCTGATTTCCAAGAGATCAACACTCTACCCCTTTTTGGCCTCACATTTTACACTGGTATAATGTGGAGGGACTATATCGAATGAATCGCAACGCCGGTTGGAAAATAGTTTGGTTTCTTGTGTCGTAATAAAATTCATTACTTTTCAGAATCCATCTTGCGTATTTATGAATCTACCATTCGTCCGAATATTGAATACTGTTGCCATATCTTATCGGGTGCACCTACCGTGTTTCTCCAGATTCTTGACAAAATCAGAGCAGCCCAAAAAGCCAAATTCAGGTGGGGGGATACGATAATCAACCAGATACAAACAGTTAAGTACCTGGGAAGTGTTCTAACAGACGACGGAAAGTGCGACACAGAGATCCGAAGGCGAATCGGCATGGCTAAAAGACGCATTCCAGAAGCTGAGTAGAGTATTAAGAGACAGGAAAATTTCTCTAGAAACAGCCTACTAGATTGCTATGTGATGTCAGTTCTTCATTATGGCAGTGAGTGCTGGACAATATCATCAAAGATGAAGGAAAAACTTGAAGCAATTTAAATGTGGTTCTACAGAAGGATGCTGCGGATATCATGAATTGAACATGTGAGCAATGATGAGATTTTGGATAGGATGGAAACGAAAAGGAAATTAATACTGAGCATCAGGAAGAGACAGCTAAAGTTTCTAGAACATGCAACGAGGAAGGAGGGCTTGGAGAACCTGACACTAACAGGCCAGAAAGAGTGGAAAAGAGACAGGGGAAAGCAGCGGATAACATATTTGGAGGGTCTGAGCAGGTGGATGACAGAACGGGGGTTGCATGACATAACAGAAGAAAGTGTGCTAAGAGCCACCAGGGATAGGGAGTCGTGGAAAGCCATGATCGCCCACACCCTGAAAGAACAGGGCACATAGAAGAAGAAGAAGAAGAAGAAGAAGAAGAAGAAGAAGAAGAAGAAGAAGTATTTCGTCTCCAGTCACATTCTCACTGACTTCAAGTGTCTTTCCTTTGTTTATTCTACGAATACTTTCAAGGCAACTCCTCGGATGAGCATTTTTTTATTTTATTTTTTTTCTGGAGTACCGACTATATTTATGTGCGTTGTGGTGCAAATCGGGGAGCCGAGTTCGAATTCCAATAGTATTCCTTGCATTCACTTACGCGCAAATACCCTTGGGAAAGGTATTAATCCGTCGCTTACCTCTAGTTACAGGCTAAATAACAGGACAGATTGGGTTCTATAGCCTTAGCTGGCAACCAATCTTACCGCAGAAAGAAATGACAACCTACTGCAGGTTGATAAGTCACTCATGTCTCTTTCGAGGCATGATCGCCCAAGCCTGTATCACGTATGGTACTTAACTGACTGACTGACCGACTACATGAATTTAAGCCTGGAACACTAACCACCAATTAAAGTTACATCACTACTAACCATAGGTATATCATACCCGATTTTGAAAATATCAAAAAAATTTTAAATATAAATCTTTATTTGAAATATTTTACACGCAGACTCTTCAAAATTTTTACTTTGAGTTAATAGGAACTGAAAAACATATTATTTATGTAAGAATATCAGGAAATGAAAATTTAATTAAGTTGTAATTAAAATGGCGTCATTTGCTCTGGGTACTATATACCCAGGATGTGCGTTGTGATCCAGTGGATATCGGCTCGGAACGAGAAATCGGGGAGCCGAGTTCGAATTCCCGTTGAAATATTTTACGCGCAAATACCCTTGGGAAAAGTATTAATCCGTCTCTTCCTTCCAGTTATGGGTTAAATAACAGGACAGATTGGGTTCTATAGCCCTGGCTGGCAACCAGTCTACCGCAGAAAGCAATGGCAACCTACTGCGGGATAATCTTCTGCCCAGTCAGTCATGTCTCTTTCGAGACATGATCGCCCAAGCGTGTTTCACGTATGGCACTTAACTGACTGACTGACTATATACCCATGGTTAGTGTTCTCGGGTTAAGCGGGCTACTAGATTGAGGTCTATGTACTGTGGAAATAACTCAATGCAACGCTACACTTCTACTTTAACAGTTTTTTTTCTCAAACTTTCCTCTTGATAAACTACCTTATTATTTCTTGCTTCCCTGATAACTACATTCTTCAAAAATGTAAATGCAGCGTAATTCACTACCTTCTATCTTCTTGGACCAAATTCCATTCATTTTGTCTTTCGTCAATCCTCTCCATTGTCAGTTTTCTCATTTTCATTGGCTTCCACTCCATGTAGCCCATGACTTCTAGTTTCAATGTCGCATCGCTTGGCTTGAAACGTGAAAAAAAGGGCACAACGTTTAACAAGGTTTATCAATATTTTAACAGTATGTCAGCATTCGTGATGTTTAAAAACCTGTATACCATCATAAAAAACGGCTGTACTGGTAATGAACGCGTCAAAACAAATGAAAATCCGCCAACCAGAAGGCATGAAACTAAAACATGTTTAATATGATGGTGATCTTGTTCATTTTGGATTTTTCCATTATTTGATTACTTACTAAGAGAAATTAATCAAACGGCTTAATACAAATCTTATGAAACTCTCCTATCATTCTGTTCATTCCTCCGGGGCGTGAAGATAGTTGTTTTGCATACGTGAAAGAAGTGCTGGATTGCTATGTGATATCTGTACTTCTGTATGGAAGTGAATGCTGGACGTTCTCATCAAAAATGAAGGAGAGACTTGAGGCAACAGAAATGTGTTTTTACAGAAGGATGCTGAGGATACCATGAACGAAGCAGGTGTGCAACGATGAGGTGTTGGTAAAAGGATGCAAAGAAGAAGAAAACCGATGCTAAATATCAGGAAGGAACAAATGAGGTTCCTGGGACACGTAATGAGGGAGGAGGGCCTGGAGAACTTGATACTCACAGGTCGGATAAATGGAAGGAGAGACAGGAGAAAGCAGCAAGAGACGTTTTTGTTAGGTCTGAGCATATGGTTGACGGAACGGGCCTTGAAAGAGATACCAAGAGAAAAATTATTAAGAGCGACAAGAGACAGCCAAGTCGTTGTTTGGTTGTTTTGTTTTCATGGCATATCAACCTCAGTGGGTCATTTATTGCCAACTAAATTTTATTTATTTATTGCTGGTAATACCTTTTACTTTCAACAATTTATTGTTGTTTTTTTTTTATATAAGTTTTGTGTCTAGCAATACTTTTTTTTCTTTTCGACTATCAAGATTCATTGGGATTTGTTTTTAAGGGCAGGGTCCCCAAGTCCTATCCTTGTTATTTAACCCATAACTAGAGGGAAGGGACGGATTAATACTTTTCCCAAGGGTACCAGTGCTGAAGTGAATGCAGTGTATTACAACTGGAATTCGAACTCGGCTCACCGATTTCTCTTTCCGGGCCGATATCGACTGCACCACAACGCACATCCGTCACTAAACGCTTACAGCACCTGATATCCACAAGCGGTCACCCATCTAAGTACTGACCAGGTTCAACGAGAGCCAAGTGGAAGTCCATGATCGGCTACATCCTGAAGGGACACGGCACATGAAGAAGAATAAGATTATCCTCGTACGTTTAAAGTGAATTCTGAATCTTTTCAGAATTAGCATTTTAAGTTGTTTGTCGACATTAGAGTTGTTTGAAATAAATCGTACCGCAAGCCCCGTTGATGTCGCATCTGACATCATCCGTGAGGCCAGTGAATCAATTTTCTTTTTTTAGTTTTTATATTTGTATACAGTTTTTAAACATAACTTGAAAAAGACAGACATAGTCTCGAGGTATTGTTGAACATTGTCATTTTTTTCTTAAACTGCCCGCCTCTTTAAGTGTTGAAAAATTCTATAAGAGATATGTCAGTCATTTTGTTGTTTTTGTTTTTTGTTTTTTAAACATTTCACCCCAGGCAAGGCATTCTACTGCCACTGTTGCGCAGGGGGTTACATAGAGGAAAGTGATGAGAAAGAGGGGTTAATTATAGAAAATGTCAGGAGAGCAATAGACGGATGAGAACATCGAGAATGGGGGGGGAGTAAATGGAGAAAAGAGCTTGAGAGAATGAATGCGGGTTAGTGAGATAGGATATGTCTATTGACCTTACATTTAAACTCCTGGAGATTGTAGCTGTCGGGGAAGCAACTATATGGAAGGAATTCCACAGACGGGAAGTGCGTAAAAAGAAGCTGTGATAGTAGTTTGTTTAATAATAATAATATTAATGATAACCTTAAAGCAATAAAAAGACCTATACTCACAAGTACATTACGATGAGCTTTATCTATGTAAAATATGTGTAAGCTTAGGGCCTTTTTTGTTTTTGGTGGGGAGCTCAAAAATGCTTAGTAGAATGGGTCCCGGAAAGAAATGAGTATACAATAAAACTCAAAGCAAATAAAAATAAAAAGATTTTGGTTGGTAGTTTTTGTTTAGTGGGATATCCACCTCTATTGGTTATCTAATGCCAACAATATTAATATGTTGTATGCAATTTTATTTCTAAACTTTGTGTATTTAGGTAGCAAAATTTTCTTTTAAATATGTCAGATTGAATAAATTGCAAACATTGTGTCTGCTTATTTTTGAAAAAAATCCGTTCATACTCACGGATAATGTTTCGCGTATTATAATTGAAAGATGTCAAAAATGAGCTGTAATGTTATCATCATTCATTTCTCAAGTGTACCAAAGTACTTTCAATTTCTTTCCGAGATCATCTTCATGGGTGTTAAATTTTGGTACAAAAAATAACCGCAAATCTGTGTTGCTAAAAATTACTGTTAATTTTTTTTCTGCTTCAAATATTTTATTATTATTTACACTTATTTTAACAATATATATATATATATATATATATATATATATATATATATATATATATATTGTGATACGACTCTAGTTGGGAGAAGAGGTGGATTACTATCTTTGCCAATGGTATTGGCGCGTAAGAGAATATTACGAAACTAAATGGGCTGGAACTTAGCTATTCGATTAAAAATTCAAAGACGTTATTTATTACACCACCTGCACATCTAAGCTTAAAGCACTTGGTATTCTGAACAAGGTATTGACCATGCTCAACGTTACTTAACTTCGATATCATAGGAAGGCAGGTGGTTCAACGTTATATATATAGATAGATAGATTCACACATATACATACATACATACATACATACAGATAAGGGTGTAGAAACAACCAGATTGAACTAGATAGATAGATAGATAGATAGATAGATAAAACAGAGAAGGGTGTAGAAACAAGCTGGCTAGATAGATAGATAGATAGATAGATAGATAGATAGATAGATAGATAGATAGATAGATAAAACAGAGAAGGGTGTAGAAACAAGCTGGCTAAAATAGATAGTAAAATAGATAGATAGATAGATAGATAGATAGATAGATAGATAGATAGATAGATAGATAGATAGATAAAACAGAGAAGGGTGTAGAAACAAACTGGTTAAAATAGATAGATAGATAGATAGATAGATAGATAGATAGATAGATAGATAACAGAAGTACAAAGCTAGATTCAAATATCTGAAGAGTCACTCTCGTGAGACAGAAATATCCTTGATTAGAACTTGAGTAAAAATATAATCAGAAAGCTGAGCGGCACCCTCCAAAACGAAACAATTTTTGTCACGTGTCTGTGCATTTGGACACGAAAATGAGTACAATTGCATTCTCAACACCTTCTACCCAAAATAAATAAAGAAAAATAAAGAAAAATAAAGAAAGAAAAAGAAATCAAACACTGTGAAACGTGACCCTGGCGGCGAAAAAAACAATTAATTTCGTCACCGGGTCGGCGATGGTTATACATAGCCAAAATGAAATAACCAGGCCCCCATTACGCTCGAGCCCGCGGCAATGGATCAGCAAAATGGAAGAAGATTGAATGAAGTTGATAAAAAGATGACGCCGGAGAAAGGATTGGAACTATAAAGAAATCAAATTTATTGGAATAGCTAACATCCTATTGCTTTTAAGTTAAACGACTATCGAAATAAAACGTGTACAGCGTGTCGCTAGTGACACGAAGACAACACTGGGGAGCAACAATGATTTCCACTATGGAGGCTTAATGAAAGGGCGCAGCTGCAAAGATAGATAGATAGATAGATAGATAGATAGATAGATAGATAGATAGATAGCATTAAAAGAGTGATAAATATGACAGTATTCTGATATAAAGACATGCACAGATAGATAGATAGATAGATAGATAGATAGATAGATAGATAGATAACATTAAAAGAGTGATAAATATGACAGTATTCTGATATAAAGACATGCACAGATAGATAGATAGATAGATAGATAGATAGATAGATAGATAGATAGATGACATTAAAAGCGTGTGGTAAATATGACAGTATTCTGATATACAGATATGTACAGATAGATAGATAGATAGATAGATAGATAGATAGATAGATAGATAGATAGATAGATAGATAGATTATATCTATCTACCACTGATCTGGTGCTTCTACTCTGTCTTTAGTGATAATTAATAATATAAAAATAAAATATTATTTGCCCTTATATGGCATCCCATCTTTATTTACTTTCCCACTGCCGCAATTTACTTTCCTTGTTCCATTTCTATAAATATGTTCATGGTAATCGTTCTGCTGATCTTTTCTCTTTGGTACCTAGAATTTATGAATTTAATCGCAGTAGTCTTTGTCTCTTTACTTTTTTTATATACGGGATGTTAGCAACCCGGTAGAATAAAAAAAATAAAAACTAACCTGAAAATGGCGGAGGAATTCTTGATGAATCAACGGCAAGCTAACTAAAAGTGGTGTCTCAATAAATCACCGTGGAGAAGGCAACAGGATACCACTCGACCATCTGTCTATCCTGCGGAAAATCATAGCTATACAATGAATACTTATTAAACACTAGTGGCGTTCGTTCCAAAGTGAACAATTCATCGCCTGGTAAGGACCGACATGCGCAACAGGTGTCACCTGACCGTCATCCGGCGACTGTTAGCAGCAACGGCGTAAAGAGGACATTTTTTCCCAAAATATGTCCCTCGCTCGGGAAGGAACGACATGAGCAACAGGTGTCTCTGGACCGTTACCCTGCGACTGTGCGCAACAAAGAAAGGACGCTAAATAGCTGCGGACCACTAGAGAATGTCAAGCAGGAAATGAATAGACTAAAAATCAATATTCTTGGAATACGCGAAAGCAGATGGCCAAATAATGGAGACTTCAGCAGCGACAACCATAGGATAATATACACTGGAGGCAAAAATAATGAAAAAGAAGTCGGCTTAATACTGGACAAAGAAATGAAGAAATGTGTTATGGGATTCTGCCAATTCTTCGAAAGAGTTCTCCTGGTCAAACTGAAAGGGAGACCGTTCAACGTAGCAACTGTAGTCATATATGCATCAACAACACAAAGCACCGAGGAAAAAATAGAATCATTTTACTCCACTCTAGAGAAGGTCAAGGCTCAATGTAAAAGCCAAGAAATCAGGATCATCATAGGAGATTTGAATGCCAAAGTAGGCAAGGAGAGGGAAGGTATGGCAACTGGCAACTTTGGTTTAGGAATTCACAACGAACGAGGAGAGAAATGGGTCCAATGGTGCATAGCAAATGACCAGGTCATAAGTAACACCTGGTTTCAAGAACACCCACGACGTCTATGGACATGGAGAAGCCCAGGAAGTGAGACGAAAAACCAGAGAGACTACATAACCATAAACAGCAGATTCAGAAATCCAGTGGTTCAAAGCAAAGCCTATTAAGGCACTGACCATGGACGCGACCACGTCCCAGTCATCTGCAAATTAAAAGTGAAAGATAAAATACGCAGATGATACAGTGCTGATAGCAGACACAGAAAAGAAACTACAAGACCTCCTACAGAAGGTAGCTGAGGAAAGTAACAAGAAAGGACTAGAGATAAACTGCAAGAAAACTGAATGCATGGTCATCAGTAAAAAGGGCAGCCCAGTATGCCAAATACAGGTCGGGGATACTTGAATCAAGCAGGTACAAAAATTTAAATACCTGGGAAGTGTTATAACAGAAGACAGAAAGTGCGACACAGAGATCCTAAGGCGAATTGGCATGGCGACGAAAGCATTCCAGAAGTTGGGTAAAGTATGAAGAAACAGGACAAGTCTAACTAGTTGCTATGAAAACTGTTCTGATACAAAAAGTAGGGATTCGGATTTCAAGTTACAACTTAAAAATTATTGCATTCTATTCTTCCCTCTACCTCACTAACTCCGATACAAAATATATCAGATTAATAAATAAAAATCTATTAATTCTTCATATAGATGCTTCATTAAAGACGACCTACGACCTACTATATGTATATTTATACAAGTTTCGTTAAAGACGATCTACGACCTACTAAGATTAATGTGTTTACTGATTTTTTATTGTGTTTTTACAAGTGTTTTGCTTTTCTAGACTCACAATGTGTAAAAACTATTTAACACTTTTTATACACTTTGTGTTTCCAGAAAAGAAAACACTCACGTGAACACAAGTAGAGTTGAATAAAAAGCTTTTCTCTCAGTGGCTTGTCAGTCGTCTTTAACGAAACATGTATAAATATACATACATGAAAAAAGAGTAAAAGTTTTCATGAGAAGCGATTCGTCTTTTAGAACTTCATCGGAAGATTTTTTTTTATGACGATGTGATTACGCATGTGCGTTGTTGTGCAGTGGATATCGGCTCGGAACGAGAAATGGGGGAGCCGAGTTCGAATTCCAGCTGAATTTTCTTGCATTCACTTACGCGCAAATACCCTTGGGAAAGGTATTAATCCGTCTCTTCCTTCCCGTTATGGGTTAAATAACAGGACAGATTGGGTTCTACAGCATTGACTGGCAACCAGTCTACCGCAAAAGCAATGGCAATCTACAAGCGGGATAATCTTCGGCCCAATCAGTCATGTCTCTTTCCAGACATGATCGCCCAAGCGTGTTTTCACGTATGGCACTCAACTGACTTACTGACATGCGCGCGATTGAAACAGAAACGCTAAGAATTTTAATTTACCGATTATTTATTTTGATATGTTTTTTGGGGGGTATAATCTATTCCGATTTCATTTAAATTCTTCTAATTTTTGTTTTTGCTTCTATCACATGTTTTTAATCGCCAGAACTTTAAAGTTGCGCCCAGGTTCTCACAAAATGTATTTATCATTCATAGCAGGTCTTATATTATCACGCTGTGGGATATTCAATAACAAAACAAACGGAAATAAAAAGAAAAATAATCTGAATTAAATCGGCTATATTATATACTCAACACCCCACCAGAAATTCGCAAGAAAAAGGGAGAAGAAAGAACAGAGTATAGATAATAAAACCAAAAACACAATTCATGCTCATCAGCAAAAAACACAATGCATGCTCATCAGCAAAAAACACAATGCATGCTCATCAGCACAAAACACAATGCATGCTCATCAGCAAAAAACACAATGCATGCTCATCAACAAAAAACACAATGCATGCTCATCAACAAAAAACACAATGCATGCTCATCAGCAAAAAACACAATGCATGCTCATCAGCAAAAAACACAATGCATGTTCATCAGCAAAAAACACAATGCATGCTCATCAGCAAAAAACACAATGCATGCTCATCAGCAAAAAACACAATGCATGCTCATCAATAAAAAACACAATGCATGCTCATCAGCAAAAAACACAATGCATGCTCATCAGCAAAAAACACAATGCATGCTCATCAGCAAAAAACACAATGCATGCTCATCAACAAAAAACACAATGCATGCTCATCAGCAAAAAACACAATGCATGCTCATCAGCAAAAAACACAATGCATGCTCATCAGCAAAAAACACAATGCATGCTCATCAACAAAAAACACAATGCATGCTCATCAGCAAAAAGAAAACCCAAAAATGTCCCCTACAGGTAGAAGTAATGAAAATAAAACAAAGAATTTTAAATACCTGGGAAATATTCTGACAGACGATGGAAATTATGACACTGACATTTGAAGACGCATTGACATGGCCAAGGACCCATTTCAAAAGTTAACCATAGTACTGAGAGATCTCATGAGAAACTAAGAAAACAGTGCTAGACTGCTATGTGATATCTGTTCTTCTATATGGCAGCGAATGTTAGAAGATCTCTCCAACGATTAAGGAGAGGCTCGACGTAGCATAAATGTGGTGTTACAGAAGGATGCTGAGGATACCATGAACAAAGTACGTGATCAACGACAAGTTACTGTAGAGGATGCAAACGAGAAGATTGTTTATTTGTTTGTTTTACCAGCATATCTACCCTTTTGGGTCATTGGCATGGCAAAGCCCGCGTTCTAGAAGCTGAGTAAAGTAATAACACACAGGAAAATTTGACTAGAAACAAAGAAAAGAGTGCTGGATTGCTATGTGATGTCAGTTCTTCAATACGGCGGTAAATGCTGGACAATATCATCGAAAATGAGGACAAAATTGGAAGCAGCGGAAATGTGGTTCTACAGAAGGATTCTGCGGATATCGTGGACTGAGCATGCAAGCAACGAATATATATATATATATATATATATATATATATATATATATATATATATATAAAAATGAATGAGGAACAAAGAAAATATTTCCACCGTTCAAAATATTAATCTAAAAAAGTGCTCAGTATAGAAATAGAGTAACGAATATTTATTATAAATTATACTTTATAATATGTAAAAACTACATCAGGTAGTTAGTAATAATCATTACTAAGTACCTGATGAGACATTATTCTTTCAATATCGAAACAAAATATACAATTTTGTAGTGTGTACGTGTTCTAAAGTATAATTTATAATATATATATATATATATATATATATATATATAGTGTGTGTGTGTGTGTGTGTGTGTGTGTGTGTGTGGCAATTATTTTCAGATAGAGTATCTTAAAAAAAAATCAAAATGAATAACAGACAAGAGGAATGACTAATCTTAGCCGACCGGTTTTGTCCTCTGAGTGACTTTATGCCTTGATAAATTTCTTTCAAAGGACGAAACGCGTTGACTCAGAATAGTTATTCCTCTTGCCATTTTTTTTTTCATACATATGTGTATGAGGCGGTGGGGAGAAAATTTTTGCATATATCAGAACAATTTTAGACATATTAATAACAAGGGCTGTGTGTGTGTGTGTGTGTGTGTGTGTGTGTGTGTGTGTGTGTGTGTGTGTGTGTCGTTTGGTTCTTTAGCTCTTCATCTTCTTCTATGTGCCGTGTCCTTTCAGGATATAGGTAATCATGACCTTTCACATCTCTCTAACCCTTGTAGCTTTTAACACACTTTCCCTTCACAAATACTGCGCAGCCATCCATTTGATCAAGCACATCAAGTATGCTACGATTTGCTTTCCCCTGTCTGTCTTTCTCTCTATCTGCCCAGTGTGTATTATATTTTCCAAATCTTCCTTCCTCATTACAAGTCCTGTAAACTTCAGCTGTCTTTTCCTAATGTTAAGTTTAAATTTCCGTTTCTTTTTCCAGTTTCTTTAAAACTCTCAGTAACCTCAGCATCCTTCTGTAGAACCCCATTTCAATTGCTTCAAGTCTTTCCTTCATCTTTGATGAAATTGTTTAGCACTTCATACGACGAAAGTAAAGTTTTTGTTTGTTTTTGTTATTGATATTTGTGGTGTAGTATGTGCGTTGTAGTGCGGTGGATATCGACTCGGATGGACAAACCGGGGTGCCGAGTTTGAATTCCAGTTGAATTCCTTGCATTCACTTACGCACAAATACCGTTGGGAAATGTATTAATCCGTCTCTTCCCTCTAGTTTTGGGTTAAATAATAGGAGAGATTGGGTTCTATAGCCTTGGCTGGCAATTAGTCTACCGCAGAAAGCAATGGCAACCTACTGAAGGGAAATCCTCTGCCCAGTCAGTCATGTTTCTTTCGAGACATGATGGCCCAAAGCGTGTATTACGTATGACACTTAACTGACTGAATATATATAATGTACAAATACTCAGACACATGTAAAGAAAATTAAAAATTTCAAATGACAGCAATACAAATTTTTTTCCAGCATTTCCCATCTATGACTAATGATAACGAACGCGTGAGTTTTTATTCTCCCCTCCCATTCCCACGCATGTAAAATTCTCCTAATTTATGCGTCATGTCCTTTCAGGATGTAGGCTATCATGGATTTCCACTTGCTCTGTCTCTTTTCGCTCTTAATATCTTTCTTCTTGATATCTTTACCAAAGCCCCCTCCACCATCCATTTGCTTAGGCCTATCAAATATTCTTTCCCCTGTCTCACTTTCCCTCTATCCGTCCTGTTGGTTTTTTGTTTTACCAACCCTCCTTTCTCATTACGTGTTCCAGGAAACTCAGCTCTCTCTCTCTCTCTTCCTGATGCTAAGTATTTAAAAGTTAAAATTTCCTATAGGAAAATGTCAAGAAGAAAAGAAGTAGTAATGACTAGACTTCAAATAGGCCACACCGCTGTCACCCATTCACACCTACTAAAAGGTGAGGAGGCACCAATTTGCATTCCATGTGAAACATATACCAACAAGTTGCATAGATCTTGAACAAATGCGATTAAGATACTATCAAGAAAACAATCTGAAAGACATCTTCAACAAAGCTGACCCAAATGACCTTTTAGAATTTCTGAAAGCAACAAAATTATATAACAAAATATAGTTACAAAAGAAGATAGCATATAACCATCACACATCAAATCACAACTCCTCTACTTATATCTCGACATCAATACACTCACAAAGGATCAACAAGCAGTAAACAAAAACCTAACACATTCAACATTCAGTCAGTTAAGTGCCATACTAGGGCGATCATGTTTCTTTCGTGTCATGACTGACTGTGCAGAAGATTATCCCGCAGTAGGTTGGCATTGCTTTCTGCGGTAGATTGGTTGCCAACCAAGGCTATAGAACCCAATCCGTCCTGCTATTTAACCTATAACTGGAGGGAAGAGACGGATTATTACCTTTCCAAAGGGTATTTGTACGTGAGTGAATGCAATGGATTCAACTGGAATTCGAACTCGGCTCCCCCATTTCTCGTTCCGAGCCGATATCCATTGCACCACAACGCACATGCTTAGTCAAATCGGCATAAAAAAAATCATCCGATGAAGTTCTAAAAGACGAATCGCTTCTCATGAAAACTTTTACTCTTTTTTCATGTATGTATATTTATACATGTTTCGTTAAAGACGACTGACAAGCCACTGAGAGAAAAGCTTTTTATTTAACTCTATTTGTGTTCACGTGAGTGTTTTCTTTTCTGGAAACACAAAATGTATAAAAAGTGTTAAATAGTTTTTACACATTGTGTGTCCAGAAAAGCAAAACACTTGTAAGAATACAATAAAAATTCAGTAAACACATTAATCTCAGTCGATCGTAGATCGTCTTTAACGAAACTTGTATAAATATACATATAGTAGGTCGTAGGTCGCCTTTAACGAAGCATATATATGTATAAATATATATAAAAGACTTTAGTTAGTCACAGTTGCCTTAAGAACATAGATAAATATATTTTACCACATAATAATACAATATCAAATAAATTCTTGGCTAACCTGAATAATAGCAGTTACACTACTACTAATAATAGTGACACAAAGTTTTCATTTATAATAATCAGAGCTTTCAGTTTACCCAATTACTGTTAATACAAACAGTTCTTTCAGGGCTCTTTATCGAAGCTGTAAAGAAATAACCGAAGTGGACGGAAGGCTGGGGGAGGGTGGCGACGGCGGTAGTAAGTTTGTTTGGTCTCTTCCGCTCGGCAGTTCTGAAGCTGATTTTGCTCACAGGGGCCTTGATTTTTCTACTTGTCCCAAACTCTCTTGGGAATGCGGAGAGACTCGGGGTATCTTATGCAAACCAAATCCTTGACCAAATGTGATCACTTCCACCTAGACATTTCAAGGTGGGGGTTTGGTTTAACCAATGAACAGCAATATCTCCTCTGATGTAATCTCTCTTCATCCTCTTCTTCTTAATTCAACTGATTGCGTCAGCAAATCTAGTTTTCAGCTTGGAAATTTCAACTCCAGTGGGATTTATAATTTGTTTTTATTCCCACAGTTAAAGTTTTAACCTTCTTACTCTCGTCAAAAGTTTTTGACTATTTGTTTTGGCTATCGCTATTTTCTACTTCTACTGGCCGGAAAACAAAAGCTTCTGATCAACTTTTGAATAAACAATGCAAGAATATATTTTTTTTCTTTCTATTCTTTTCAATTTTCAGCTAGTTTTTCTATTTTTCAGGTTTTACAAGAATCCAAGTATTAAATATTTCTAACTCGAATTCATATTGCGATTTACAATAAACTGCAAAATCAGCAATACCACTAA
Organism: Ascarosepion bandense; assembly: GCA_037127315.1. Lineage (NCBI taxonomy): Eukaryota > Metazoa > Mollusca > Cephalopoda > Sepiida > Sepiidae > Ascarosepion > Ascarosepion bandense. The sequence goes on from JBBBDQ010000332.1 coordinate 2,619,485, forward strand.
TAATAATTTCTTTTACTTCGTCGTATTGAACTTAGGATTACATTTTTTCATATGCAGAAATAGTGTTACATGTCTTTAAACACTTGTTTCAAAGGACATCACAAAAGAAATTACGGAACGCTTCTGAGTCCGCTCTTTGTTAGCAGTAGGATATTCTGTAAGTAGGAGGTTCCTAGACAGAGCGGTAATAGAAGGAGATATTAACGAAAACTACGACATGGTCAGGGTTGCCAAGAGGAAAGAGCTGTCTGTCATGGCAGGAGTTAAGGATATAAGGGAAACAGAGATCTAGTAGTGATCCGAGTGCATTAGCATTATTAGGGAGCTCGTATGTAAATCCACCACTTACGTGAAAGAGTGTGAGATTAAAAATTTCATAGTATGGAACTGTGACAGAGTTTTTCAGCCAATTGGTGTGGTGGGCATTAAAGTCACGTAACTCAAATATATCAGCGAACGGATGAGAGGAAATGGCCTTTTCTATACTGTTCAAAATGGTGTCTATTATGGAACAGTCAGAAACGAAAGAGAAGCAGTAGAGAAAGAAAAGATAGCTAACCGAGCTTAGGAGAAAGAGATGGAGACACAAGTAAGAATGGTTTAGAGATTCAAGAGTAATCATCCTGGCTAGAGAGAGATGTTCACTGTCACAAACGCTAAGCCCATGCATATAGACATTGGAATATTTCCTAAAGTGGAGAAGATAAATACGTATATAGAAATCAGAGCAAGAGATAAAAAAAAAAGTCAACATTAGTTACACAGAGAGCTAAGATGTCAGAAAAAGTTTTTCGTGAAGGAAGGAATCCACGGTGCAAAAATTGGTACGGATACAACGGATGTTTGAGAAAGAGATGTTGACGAGATTATCTCGTATAAATGGTTCCAAATGAATTAATCCTCGGGGTCTTAAAGAAGACAATCTTTCATAAGATCTTAGATATTGGCGCTACAGAATCACAAACAAATATTTTTTATTTCAAAAAAACATATCACTTAAAACCTCTCAACAGCAGTAGCATCTAAAATGGATAGCTCATGTAATTTGAATAGAAAATAATAATATAATCAGTGATATTCAACTCTAGAGAAAACAAAAGGTTACGAAGGAAACTTCCATCAATACTATAAAGAGCGATGACAGAAAGATAACAGAACTATACTAGAAACGGCGATATCAGCACGTTTGCATATATATATATATATATATATATATATATATAAGTCGAGGCTGCTGAGCATCTCTATTAATTCTTTGTGGCGTATTTTGTCGAACGCCTTTGCATAATCGATAAAACGAAAGATATATATATATATATATATCTTTCGTTTTATCGGTTATGCAAAGGCGTTCGAAACGAAAGATATATATATATATATATATATATATATATATATATATATATCTTTCGTTTCGAACGCCTTTGCATAATCGATAAAACGAAAGATATATATATATATATATATATCTTTCGTTTTATCGTTATGCAAAGGCGTTCGACAAAATACGCCACAAAGAATTAATAGAGATGCTCAGCAGCCTCGACTTATTTTGGAAAGACATAAGAGTAATCAAGATTCTCTGCTGGCAGTAAATTGCCTGCATGCGGACAAGTAACGAATTAAGCATATATACAAAGATAGAAAGGGGCGTAAGACAAGGATGTGTCTTTTCACCGGATCTATTCAACTTGTACAGCGAGACTATTCTGAGGACCCTGGATGTTATGTCAGGATTTGTAATCGAAGGCCACAATGTAAACAACATAAGGTACGCAGATGATATAGTGCTGATTGCAGACACGAAAAGGAAACTACAAGAACTCCTACAAACGGTAGCTGTAGAGAGGGACAAGAAATGACTACAAATAACTTGCAAGAAAACCGAAAGCAAAAAGGGCAGCCCAAAATGCCAAATACAGGTAAAATCAAGCAGGTACAAAAATTTAAATACCTGGGAAGTGTGCTAACAGAAGACGAAAAGTGCGACACAGCGATCCAAAGGCGAATTGGCACGGCGAAAGAGGCGTTCCAAAATCTGAGTAAAATATTAAGAGACAAGAAATTTTCACTAGAAACAAAGAAGAGAGTACTAGATTGTTATGTGATGTCAGTTCTTCAATATGGTAATGAATGCTGGGCAATATCTTAGAAGATGATAACTTGAAACTGCTGAAATGTAGTTATAAAGAAGGATGCTGCGGATCTCGTGGACCGAGCATGTAAGCAACGACGAGGTTTTGGAAAGGACGAAAACAAAAAGGAAATTAATATTGAGCATAAGGAAGAGACAGGTAAAGATCCTGGGACATGCAATAAAGAAGGAGGGTTTAGAGAACATGATATTAAAAGGCCAGATAGAGGGAAAATGAGACAGGGGAAAGCAGTGGATAACATATTTGAAGGGGCTGAGTAGGTGAAACGACAGAACGGGTGTTGCGTGGTGTTACAGAAAAAATGTAGCCACCAGGAATAGGGATACGTAGAGAGCCATGAACGCCTACGTCCTGAAAGGACAAGGCACATAGAAGAAGAAGAGGAAGAAGAATATATATCTTTCACCACGAGAACGCCAGATTAGCGGGAAATTGTACTAAAGGTCTATTATTTAAGCATATGCACAAACATATGCCTTTCTTTTGTTTTTGGATCTGAAAAGCCCAGAAGGGCGAAATGCGTAATCAAACCTAGTTTTAGTGACAGAGTTTTCCAAATGTCGGGATTCTGTATCCTATTTTATTCAGGCATTGTCGACATGAAAAACACATGGACAGACCAAAAAACATAAAAATGTTTTACTTTCAACCCATTCTGAAGGATTTGATGATTTACCTCGGATTAATTTCAGAAAAAGCTTATATGAATCTTTTGCTTACGAACCATTGTGAAAATAAGAGGAGGATTTTTCTGAAATTCAATGCAGAAAAGCTAGGAGAATGTGAACTAAGAATTATAAAAAAAAGATACTGCTATATATATATATATATATATATATGCAATATTTTCCAACGCGTTTCATCTAATATGGACTTTTTCAAGGTAAAAATTTATCCACATTGAATTTTTCTAAACATATACTGTTAAATATATGAGACAATAAATGTCTATCATGTTTAATCATGAGCCGTTCTAAACATCGTATTTTGGCTTTAATTTTGGGTGAAAATAAAGTCAAAATTCTCCAACATTTAGACATTTTTTATTATTTTTTTTTATTATTGTCTATAAATGCACCTGGAATTAAAGCCAAAATACGATGTTTAGAACGGCTCATGATTAAACATAATATACATTCATTGCCTATTATATTTATATATTTCTAAACATATATTGTTAAATATAACAGACAATGAGTGTCTATTATGTTTAATCATGAGCCGTTCTAAACATCGTTTTAATTTCAGGTGAAAATAAAAACAAAAATGATTCCAACACTAAGAATGTCGATTTTTGTCTTTATTTTCACCTGAAATTAAAGCGAAAATACGATGTTTAGAACGGCTCATAATTAAACATAATAGACATTCATTGTCTATCATATCTAACAGTACATGTTTAGAAAATTATCTGATGCTTCGATACACTATATATATATATATATATATATATATATATATATATATTATGAAAGTAAAACAACAATATCTTATGGATCAATATCAACATTTAATTCTCAAAATCTGCAGACGGATGCTGCGAATATTATGGATCGATCCTGTGAACAATGATGAGTTTTAGAAAGAATGGAAACGAAAAGGAAATTTATACTGAGCATCAGGAAGAGACAGCTGAAGTTCTTGTTACATGTGATGAAGAAGGAGGGTTTGGAGAATCTGATACTCACAAGTCAGATAGAGGGAGAGGGAGACAAGGGAAAGCAACGGATAACAAGGGACTGGGCAGGTGGATGGCAGAGCGGGGTTTGGATGGGTAACAGAGAAAGCGTGAATAAGAGCCATCAGGGATAGAGAAACGTGGAAACTTATGATCGTCTACGTCCTGAAGAGACATGGCACACAGCAGCAGCAGCAGCAGCAGTAGCAGCAGTAGAAGAAGAAGAAGAAGAAGAAGAAGAAGTCCATAATTCCTGAAGTTTCTCTGCTAGCGATCAGCCAGCATCCAAATCTGTTCCAGATACCAGTCCGCTGGCTTTGAATGAAAAACAAATCTGTAAGCAAACTTCCTTCACTGCATCAAAAGTGCTGAATCGCTGGCCACGGAGAGAGTTGTGCCATTGAGTGGATTAGGCCATAGTCACTCAGAGCTGCATCGGAACTGAATGGTCGATGCGGAAGAATCTCAACCTGGCAGTGTATTGCCTTGCATTATCTTGCTAAAACAAAGTTCGAAATCGATTGAACAAGGCAAGATACGCCTTCTTTAGTCTAGCTGCTGACATTAAAGTTTAGCGCTGATGGTGCGTCCGTATGTAACAAGCGTGAAATGCTGTACTCCAAGAAATTCTACCAGACAGACATGAGGATTTGTTGTTTTCATTTCGTTTCTAAAGTAAGTCGAGACTTTCTATCCAACCTAGTACACACACACACACACACACACACACACACACACACACACACATATATATATATATATATATATATATGCTCGTTCAGAGATTGTATCTCTGGTACTAATAATAAACCACTACATATATTAGTTTTACTACAAATACACTCCCCCGTACACTCACCTGCCACCTTTCTGATCATAGTGCAATTAAACAACATTTCTTAGAAAAGCATAGCCACGTAGGCAATATTAGACAGATTTTCGTCGATAACACAATAATACTCACTCATGCACACAGTAAAAAGAGCCTTCAGATATTGGAGGCCATCTACATTAAATCAAAACAACCCACACTTAATAAAATCATATTTCAATCTGGCTACAACACATTACATTGCATTTAGACATATTGTACTGTTAACATTTAGGCCTTCCACGTGTTGTGACGTCATAAAACCACATTACAAATTTACGAACTGCGTCTGCTATTCAGTGACTGTTATCGTCGCAGTGCAATGTCTTATGTCAACACAAGATAATATCATCTTTGATGGTGGATGTCTTCATGTCAGCGTCCCTGTAACTTCTCTGAATACGGCTCGTGTGAGCCGAAAGCTTAGACCCAGCATAATTTTTGTTCTTATTTTCACCTGAAATTAAAGCGAAAATACGATGTTTAGAACGGCTCATGATTAAACATAATAGACATTCATTGTCTGTTATATTTAACAATATATATTTAGAATTTGTATATATATATATATATATATAAGAGAGAGAGAGAGAGAGATCTTCATTTGAACAGAATTTTACTCTTTCTGGTTTCTATTACGGTGGTTTCGTTTATAATAATCAAAACAACGCGGTTTTATCACAGGGCGTTACAATGATTCTATTAACAATTCAAATTTCTCCTCGTGAACAGCTAAGACGCATTTGATGTGCAAAAGTTGCGAAAGAAAGAAAGAAAGAAAGAAAGGAAGAAAAGCACATGACGTCATGGCGATATTTGATTTGTTTTTCATCGATAACGTTTCTCGTGTTGGGCTTAAGTGACGCTTTATGATTTTTTAAAAAGTTGACATTTGTCCAGAGCAGATTCAAAATTTGTCTTAGAACAGAAAAAGAAACAGAAAATTTTTTTTTAACTTTGTATTTTAATCCATATGTCAAATTGGTTATCTAATCCTCGCAACTTTCACTACACAAACAGAAAACCTGTTTGTGTCTTGAAACCAATGCATTTACTTAGATATTCCGGTGAATTAAAGAAGAAATATCCAAGCTGCAACGATGAATTTTTCTTATCAACTCAGTGGATCAATATTTTTAATAATAGTTGTAATAGTAAAATCAGAAACCGTTCCAAAACAATGAATCAGACAGCTTCAGATACAGACGGTTCAATATTAAAGACCAGGTCTACAAATAACCAAGATTCTTCAAATACAGTGATCAGGACTAAAGAATTAAACACCAAATCAAAATCAGCACAAAACAGGAACATTTTCTCAAAAGAGGAATCCATCGTATTGTGTTCCATTAGCAACAAAAACAAACAAAACAAACCGGAAGAATTCCAACGCGAATATCTCTCAAATTCAAAATACTTTAATCCTGCTTACCTCCAGGAAGCTGCGCAGAAGATGGCCACTTATTTGAAGACGTTTCTAAAACCAGACGAGTCCCAAAAAGAAAATCAATCTCTCGATTTTTCAAACGCATTTCACGGATCACAAAAACTCAGTGAGAAGCCTTCTAATATTACAAACACTAGCAAACGTATCTTGCGGAAACCTCCGGGCGACGTTACACCGCTTGATCCTCAGGTCGAGCGTCTCACTTGCCTCATTGACTACTTCCCGTCAATCTATGTCTCCCAATCAGGACTGATAAACATCTTTTTGAGGCAAGGTGTCCTACTGGAAGTCACGGTAGATAAGGCCATCCGACTGGTCGATCAGAACCAGGATATGGCAGCTGCCGTTTCAGGGCGAAGCAAGGCGTGTAGTGTTCATCATCGTTCGGTGAAAATCTGCCAGAATAAATCAGCAGTTGATATCGATCTAGGCGCCATTTGGCAGGCAAAGATTAGGACGGGTCACATAATGGTTGGAGATCGGCGCCGGACGATTTGGTTTGATGAGGTCGGAAATTTCGGCACATCAGAATACAGCAAGCATCAGTTTGTGGCAGCGAGTTTGACTGATTATACAGTAGATTTGCTTTTATCATCAGCATCGTAAGTAAACCTAATTCAATCTTTATCGCTCAAACAAGCACTGCCCCGCACACACGCACGCACGCGCGTGCGAGCACGCACACACAGTTGGGTAAGATCAACCAAAAAGATTGTTCGGTTTATTAAATAAAAATATAAGACAATCTTTACTTACTGCATAAACTTTGATGAAAAATAGAGTTATAGTTTCATTCCTTCATCTTCTGCCCTTTTTCAGACAACTTCATGATTCCATCCTCCCTGAAAATTTGAATTAGTGCAGCGTGTTATACAGGGTGCGGCAGAAATACCTCTCACATACACCTTTCAGAAATACCTGCTGTATAATGATAAGACATCAGAGGCAATTATGTCTTCCTCTAACTAATGTCATACAATCATGTGGGAGGTATTTTTGGGGGATATTTCTGCCTCTGCTCGTGTTTTAATTATTTCGTATGTGCAGTTATGGTAACGGTTATAAGCACGCAAATTGGAATCGGCGCGTAGAGTTCAGGTTCTTTCTAATTCAGAGTTTTCCAATCTGGGCGATATCGTCCACCAATGGACGATTTCAACTGTTGGGTGGGCGGTGTACAACTGAACAGGAACTTGTGGGCGTTTGTAAAATTTGGAGGTTAATTTTGAGTATGTAAAAAGTATTTCAACAAACGCTACCTGAAAAAATATTCAAAGTAGATATGCTTAGAATCTTTACTAAAAAATAAAAAATAGAGGAGGCTAAATGAGAATAATAGGGTCACATACCTGGAAGAGATATGTTTCCTCGAAAAAAAGGAATATTTTGATATTTTCTATAGTTTTGAGAAGGTTCGTTATAATTCAAACAGTTCTTCAGATAAAATATTTTTTTTTTAATAAAAATCAAATAAGTGAAGGCCAAGAAAAAATTTGGAAGTAAAATTAAGAAGTGACCTCAGGTTAATTTTATTTAATTATATCGCTCCAAGCAAGGCATTTTACTGCCACTGATGTGAAAGAGGTTATATAGAAGGAAAGTTATGAGAAAGAGCGACAGGTTATACGGGGTGTCAGGAAGTGGGTAATAGAAGGATGAGAATACTGATGAGAATGGAGTGGACGAAGAAAGGATCATGAGAGAGAGAGAGAGAGAGAGGATGCAGGTTAGTGAAATAGAAAATGACTATTGACTTCACATTTAAATTCTTGGAGATTGTAACTGTCGGCGAAGCAAGTAAACGGAAGGGAATTCCACAGGCGGGAAATGCGAGAAAAGAAGCTGATAGAGTAAAAATTGTGTATACATTTTATTGGTTTCACAGTAAAATAATGGGACCTAGTTGCTAATCTTGTGGCTCGTGTAAATTCATATATATGGGGCGCCAGTGAGCTAAATTCATCTGAGCAGAAGCCGTTAAAATATATATAGAAGAGACACAGGGAAGTCTCATTGCATCGGTGAGAAAGTGACTATATCTGATAATATTATTATTCAATATTAGGTTTTAGAAGCAATTCACCCTACGCAAGGCAGGGCCACCACTAGTGCGAAGTAGGTTACAGAGAGAGAAAGAAACAAGGTACAGGGTATGTCGAAGAAAAGATAAGCGATGGACGGGAATTAAGGAGATACAGTTGGCAATTGATGTTGCATTTAAACTTTTGAATTTGTAGCTATCAGGGAAGCAAGCATGAAAGAGAGTCTCATAAACGGGAAGTGTGAGAAAAGAAACTATTAAAGTAGAAGAGAGGTTTATATTTCACAATTTCAACGGTAAAAGTGTAAGACCAATTTGCCAACATCGCATCGCTCTTAAATTTACGTGATCGGGGAGCCAGGAAAAAAAGTTCGGCAGAGCAATTGCCATGAAAATATTTGTAGAAAAGTTAAAGAGAAGCCACGTCATCTCAATGAGAAAGCAACTGAAGTTGTGATGCCAGATCAGGATCGATTATAATGCAGATCCTCTTTTGGATTTTGTCAAGAACCTCGAGATGAAAAGCAGGACAACCCGAGCAGATATGCCAACATATCAATGCACGTACAAATGGTAGATTTATAAATGTACAAGATGGACTCTAACGAGAACCTCGGGATGAATAGCAGGTCCACCGGACTAGATATGATAGCAGTATTCAATGCACGTACGATGGGTAGAATTGTAAATATGGAAGATGGATTCTGACAAGAACCTCACGATGAATAGCAGGATCACCCGACTAGATATGGCAGCAGTATTCAATGCACCTAGGAAGGGTAGATTTATGAATGAACAAGATGGACTCTATCAAAAATCTCGGGATGACTAGCAGGTCCACCCGACTAGTAATGGCAACAGTTTGCACGGAGAATGGTAAATTTTTAAATGAGCAAGATGGATTCTAACGAGAACCCCGGGATGAATAGCAGATCCACCCGACTAGATATAGCAGAAGTATTCAATGCATGAACGAATGGTAGATTTATAAATGTACATGATAGACTCTATGGAGAACCGCGGGATGAATAGCAGATCCACACGACTAGATATGGCAACAGTATTTAATGCACGGAGAATGGTAGATTTTTAAATGAGCAAGATGGTCTCTAACGAGTATCTTGGAATGAATAGCAGGTCCCCCCGACTAGATATGGCAACAGTATTTAATGCACGGGGACTGGTAGATTTTTAAATGAGCAAGATGGTCTCTAACGAGTACCTTGGAATGAATAGCAGGTCCCCCCGACTAGATATAGCAACAGTATTTAATGCACGGAGAGTGGTAGATTTTTAAATGAGCAAGATGGTCTCTAACGAGTACCTTGGAATGAATAGCAGGTCGCCCCGACTAGATATAGCAACAGTATTTAATGCACGGAGAATGGTAAATTTTTAAATGAGCAAGATGGTCTCTAACGAGTACCTTGGAATGAATAGCAGGTCCCCCCGACTAGATATAGCAACAGTATTTAATGCACGGAGAATGGTAGATTTTTAAATGAGCAAGATGGTCTCTAACGAGTACCTTGGAATGAATAGCAGGTCGCCCCGACTAGATATGGCAACAGTATTTAATGCACGGGAAATGGTAGATTTTTAAATGAGCAAGATGGTCTCTAACGAAAACCTCAGGATGAATAGCAGGTCCACCGGACTAGATATAGCAACAGTATCTAATGCACGTACGAAGGGTAGAATTATAAATATAGGAAATGGATTCTGACGAGAAAAACTTTTTGGATCGACACACAAAAAAAAAAAAAAAAAAACTCAAACTTCCTGCGGTAGATTCAACTAAAATTCAATGAAGATCAGTAGAGGCAATTGGGAAGGAATAGTCATAAAAAATCGCCGAGTCTCAATCCAGCATATTGTTCACGTCGTGGATATAAGGACGGGAGTTTTAAATAATCATTTCACCCCAGGCAAGACAGAAATGCCACTGGTGTGCAGAGGGTTACAGTTAAAGAAAAAAAAGTTCCAAATGATGTTGAAGAAAGGATAAAAGAAGGATGAGAATCAAGGAGATAGAAGATGGCAACTAACGTTGCATTTAAACTTTTGGAGATTGCTGATATCAGGGAAGCAAGCAAACTGTAGCGTGTTCTGCAAACGGGAAGTGCAAGAAAAGAAACTGTTAGAATAGAAGAGAAAAAAAGTATCTTTCTTTGTAGCTCAGCTGTGACTAATACTGTGATGCAATATCGTCACAAAAGTCGAGTTCATCTTATTTAAATCATTATTTCTTATTCTTAGATTTTCTTTGAATTCATTATTCGTCACTGTAATGAGAACTGTATATATGCAAGGCCGAAAATCTCGTGGGTCGACAGGGATCTCTCTTCGTCACAAATAAGCGTCGGAAGACAGCCGCACGTCACACATCATGACAGCGTCTACAAGGCCATCACACAATGTAATGTTGAAGGAGGGCTCAGGTGGAAACGGCAATGCAAATGCTGGTTAGACAACATCAAACAGTAGACAAGACGTGACAATGCAGGAACTACTGGGGGCCACTGCTAACAGATCTGCCTGGAGTAGCTTTTTATTTCTTTTTTTTTCTTTTTTGTTAATCAAATTCACCCCGTGCAAGGAAGTAAAGCCACTAAGACATTAGGAGTTACTGAGTGTGAATAAATATGAAAACAGAAACCTCATTAACGAGCGAGATTAATAGAAAAATATTCAGGAAGACAATAGATTGAGACTGACACTGTATTTCAATTTTTAAAGATCAAAGTTGGCCGGAAAGCATTTAGTCAGAAGAGTATTCCACAAACGAGAAGTGCGAGAAAAGAAACTTTTAACATACAACTTACGAGTACATCTAGCCAGTTCAACTGTAAATTGATGAAACCTTGTTGCTAATGTACACTTTCTTTTAATCATTTCACCTAAACCAAAGCAGTTTTACTGCCACTGTTGCACAGGGGTTACATAGAGGGAAATTGATGAGAAAGAGGTGTAGGTTATAGGGGGTGTCAGGAGGAGAGTAATAGACGGATGAAGATACTGGTGTGATGGGGGTTGAGTGGATGGAGAAAAGAGCGTGAGAGAAGTTAGTGAAATAGGAGATGACTATTGACTTTACATTTAAATTCTTGGAGATTGTAGGTGTCAGGGAAGCAAGTATACAGAAGGGTATTCCACATGCGGAAAGTGCGGGAAAAGAAGCTATTAGAGTAGAAATTGCGGTCACGTAAAAAAGTTGGACCTAGTCATTCCATTAAAACATTGTAATATTTTTTTGCTATCGATATTAAATGTGATCAAAATTTATCGTCAAAATTAAATTTGCAATTGGCAAAGAAAAGAGGAGTTCAGATGAACACCAGGAGAGGCTGTACTATCAAACTGTGTGATATCATGTGATTATTGCATAATTAAATTAGAATTAGTGAATTTTTAATTCATTCTTTAAATTGAATGCGTTATTTTTTAAGTCGAATGTCTTCTTTTAATTTGAAGAAAAATATATAATTTAATTTTAATGCGGTAATATTTAATTTCAATACCTTAGTTTATAAACTGTATGGCAGCTTAAATTCATAAAATTTAGGTATATTAGCGAAGAGCCCATCCAAACAATTGCCATGAAAGTATTTAATCTTTTTTCCATATTAGTACATATAAATTTATATGGGTTAGTTTTATAGAGGTGTTTTACAAATTTAATGGAAACAGAAAATGTTGATAGATTTGTAAACTTGAATATGTGTACAGTATTTCTGTTACAATTTCTAATTAATTATTAAATAAATGAACAAAAGCATACAAAGAGTTTAATAAAATATAATCGTATTATAATTCAGTAAGCAAAATTCTGTAAATAAAAAAAACAATAAAAATTATAAGCACAACTCTGAAACCTTAAAATACCCCTTGGGAGAATTCCTTCTTGATTGAGAACGTTTTTATAGAGTATTGAGGATTCCGTTGGCATAGAGCAAAAGAGGTGTCTAGAGAAAATTTTTGTTATACGTTGTGATTCTTATATTTAAACTGAATATATTTTCTAATACATTTGTGCCTCCCATAAGCATGGACCAAGCGAGTCTTCCCGAGAGCAATACTCTGCGCCTCCTCGGCCTTACTCTCTCTTCTGATCTCAAGTGGAACCACTACATTGTATCAATAGCTAAATCCACTGCTAGGAAGGTTGGGTCACTGTGTCGGGCCAGGATGTTTTTCCCACCTGAAACCATCCTTCATATATACAAATCAACCATTCGTCCGTGCATGGAGTACTGCTGCCATATATGGTCTGGTGCCCCCGCTGTTCATCTCCGTGTTCTTGACGGGCTCCAAAGGAGAATCAGTAATGTGATAGATACTGACTTGGCGGCACGACTACAGTCACTTTCCAACCGACGAGATGCGGCTTCCCTGTGTCTGTTCTATAAATACTTCCATGGCTTCTGCTCCAACGAACTTAAATCACTGATGCCTCCGCAACAGGTGTTTACTCGTGCAACCAGACTGGCAACTGGGTCTCGCCCATTCACAGTTAGATCAACCAAATGCAGACGACAATTCTACTCCTACACCTTTTTTTCTCGCCCTTCCCGCTTGTGGAACTCGCTTCTTTATTCTTGTTTTCCTGACGGCTACGACCTCTAGGAATTTAAATGTAAGGTCAATACTCATCTCTTAACTACTTGACCTTAGTTTCTTCCACACTGCCCTGTATATCTTTTCCTTTCTCTCCATCTTTGCAACTGTCATCACACCTGTATTCCCATCCTTCTCTTGCACCTTTCTAACTGGTTCGTCCTTCTCCTCACTCTCCTCTAATCTTATGTAGCCCCCTGCACATCAGTGGCGTTACCGCCTTGCTCGGGGTGATATGATTAAAAAATGCTTTAGTTTCCTTTCTTTCACCATACGGTCAGTTTTAGACCCACTGAAGTGTCAGAGTGTAATCGATTTCTAGTTTTTCCTCAGATTAGATTATTTGCAGTGGTCTACAGTAATATGAAACTATTTTTGGTGTGCACGAGGAAATTTCTTTGGCCTTGAAAAATATTGCTTCATTCGTGATTGAATCAGATCTTTATCACGCCTTGACACTATTGATTCGACTGTTGATTAGTTGTCCTACGGCAGTTGTCTACGAAGGAAGCGTACGAAAATTGTGACCCTGCACGAACACACTGGCAAGCCTGACAGAAAGACTACGGATATTTTTGGTGTCAGCCTTTCAACTGCCAGTCGTGTCATCAAGGCGAAGAAACAAACTGGATCTATCAATACAAAACTTAAAGCAAAATGCGGTCGGAAGAGAAAAAAAAACAACGTCAAGAGACGACGTATACGTGATCGAGCAAAGTGTGAAAGACCCTAGAAAGATATTACTCGTTTTGTTTCATTTAATTTCTACAAGGGTGTAAATGTAGCGTGTTAAATGGGCTACGAATTTAAATTTGAAATTTAATCATCTCATCCTAATCGAGGCAGCAGCTACCAACTTTGTATATTAAAAAAAATATAAACACCGATATTTACACGTAATGAAATATACTTGATTTTTTTTTTCTATCTTAGGTATGGTCCGGCGTTAGTATCAGTCTGCAAAAAACTGGCATCGGCTGCGAAATTTGAATGCACACGAATCGGAAGCGTTTCCGTGCAGGTAAATGACGTAAAGGTCATTCAAAAGTCTCCCGGTGACGTCATCATAATGGCGGGATCTAAACTGTTGAAAATGCGACCGCGCGCCCAATCTGTTGAGATTCATACTGGTTCTACCGATATCGCCGTGTCCCCAGAATGGGGCATCACGTGTCAGCTGAGGAAGTCCTTATCTTTGACATGTTCGAGTCAGCAATTGACGGTCTCCAATGGAAATATTGAGTCTCGACTACATCGTGATGGCCAGATTGAGTTACGGAAAGTATCAGACGGAATCGCCTAAAATGTATAAATTTGATACTACTAACATTGTTCGGACTGTTGTCCTCATCTTTATTGTCTTCTTCACGACGTTTCGACATTTGTACGCTCCGGCATTTTTCCGGTGATATATGTTGGAACTTAAGAACGACCCTTTTTTCAACCCACGGAGAAAGATTGTTCTAATTCCCCGTAACATTCCTTTATTTTAATATTTCTAAATCGCCTTAATAAGTTTTTGTTCTCACTGACTCCAAGTCCTTGTTCTCTCCGCTGAGGCCAGGGATTGAACTCACAACACTTTCGCTCAACTCACTTTTAGGTTCAATCAACCAAAGCCTTTTACCAGAGCTCATATTACATTTTTTCACCTCACCTCATTTGTTATTGTTGTTTTTCTCGAGCTCTCTGTATTACTGATTCACCTGAAGAAGGCTGGAGGATACAACGGCCAAAAAATCGTGAATGTGACAATAAAAATGACTACAACTGTCCGAACAATGTAAACAGTGTAAATAGTTACAATACCTCATCTCATAAATATAAACAAATTTGACATTGTTTAATATTTGAATATTATCCACATCACAAAAAATGCTTTCTGAAACGCTTTTGACAGCATGTTTTTTTTTTAATTTTTTGTTTTTTGTCTAGTAGAAATCAGATACAAATAAAATACAGTAATGTGAACGGTGTTATTTGCCATCAGATATTTGCCAGTTTTAAGGCTTTTAGTAAAGCAAATTAAAAGTTACGAAAATATTACAATATGTTTATTGCAACTAAAATGCATTTTTTTAAATTGACTTGTTTCTTTACGGTTCAGCTTACAAATGAAAAAGAAAAGCAAAGAAAACAAGACAATTTTCAGGAAAAATTGCTAAAATATTTAATTTTTCTTTTTACTTGTCATTGGTCATTTTAATGGTAGATTCACGTTAATTACGAAAATGCCCCTGGGAAAAGTATTAATCTGTCTCTTCTCCCTTCAAGCTGTGGGTTAAATAGTGAGACAAATTGGGTTCTAAGCCTTGGTTGACAACCAGTCCACCGCAGAAGGTAATGTCAACCTACTACGGGAAATTCTTCTAGTCAATTAGTCATGTTTTTTCGAGACATGAACCCCCAAGCGTTTATCACGTCAGTCAGTCAGTTAAGTGCCATACGTGATACACGCTTGGGTGATCATGTCTCGA
Organism: Ascarosepion bandense; assembly: GCA_037127315.1. Classification (NCBI taxonomy): domain Eukaryota; kingdom Metazoa; phylum Mollusca; class Cephalopoda; order Sepiida; family Sepiidae; genus Ascarosepion; species Ascarosepion bandense. Next base: position 2,634,772 of record JBBBDQ010000332.1, read on the forward strand.
AAGTGACATGACTGACTGGGCAGAAGATTATCCCGCAGTAGGTTGCCATTGCTTTCTGTGGTAGACTGGTTGCCAGCCAAGGCTACACAACCCAATCTGTCCTGTTATTTGACTCATAGCTAGATGGAGAAGAGATGTATTATATTGTTATGTAGTAATTAGTGGGGGGATCAGTTTATTACTTCATAACGATAGAAAACCTGTCCCCCACTTTATGTCCAGTAGAAGCCTTAATCATGATTCCAACTATTATATTCAGTCAGTCAGTTGAGTGCCATACGTGATACACGCTTTGAGTGATCATGTCTCGAAAGAGACTTGTATAACTGGGAGGAAGATTATCCCGCTGTAGGTTGCCATTGCTTTCTGAATTAGACTGGTTACCAGCCGAGACTAACCCAATCTGTCCTATTATTTAACCTATAACTGGAGAGATTAAATTGATTAATACCTTTCCCGAGGGCATTTGTGCGAAAGTGAATGCGAGGAATTCAAACTGGAATCGGCTCCCCGATTTCTCTTTCCGTGTCGATATCTACTTCACCACAACTCACGTATGGAACTTAAATGACAGATATCAACTTACAGAAGGCATATAAAAATAGTCTAGTCAACGCAAAATACACATGGCCTGAAGATTGTTGCCACTCTGTATTGTTCTCAGTGACCATTTTATATTTACGTACACTCTATTAAACCTTTCTACACATTATTATCTTCTTCTTCCTCTTGGTTTCCTGTCCTTTCAGGACGTAAGTGATCATGGCTTTCCACATCTTCCTATCCCTGGTGGGTCTTAGCACGCTCTCTTCTGTTACACCAAGCAACCCTAATTCCATAATACACTTGATCAGGTCCTTCAATATGTTGTCCACTGCTTTCCCCTGTCTCATTTTCCCTCTATCTGGCCTGTTAGTATCAGGTTCTCTAAGCCCTCCTTCCTTATTGTATGTCCCAGGAACTTTAGCTGTCTATTCCTCATGCTCAGTATTAATTTCCTTTTCGTTTCCATCCATTCCAAAACATTACTCATATGCTCGATCCATGATATCCGCAGCATCCTTCTGTAGAACCACATTTCAGTTGCTTCAGGTTTTTCCTTCATCTTCTTGATAATTAGTATTAATTTCTTTTTTATTTCCATCCTTTTCAAAAGCTCACCATTGCTTACATGCTTAATTCATGATATTCGCAACATCCTTCTGTAGAACCACAGTTGCTTCATGTTTTTTCTTCATCTTCGAAGATATTGTCAAGCATCCACTGCCATATTGAAGAACTGACATCACATAGCAATCTAGTACTGTGGTTTTTTTTTTGTTTTTTGTTGTTTTTTTTTTTTTTGTTTCTAGCGAAATTTTTCTGTCTCTTAATACTTTACTCAACTTCTGGAATGCTTTCTTCGCCATGGTAATTAACCTTCGGATCTCTGTGTTGCACTTTGAGTCTTCTGTTAGAACAGTTCCCATGTATTTTAATTTTTGTACCTGCTTGATTTTAGTATCTTCCACCTGTATTTGGCATTTTTGGTTGCTCTTTTTGCTGATGACCATGCATTCGGTTTTCTAGCAGTTTATTTGTAGTCCTTTCTTGTCACTCTCTTCAGCTACCTTCTGTAGGAAGTCTTGTAGTTTCCTTTCTGTGTCATCTGCGTAGGTTGTTTAAATTGTGGTCTCCGATGACGAATCCTGGCATAACTTCTAGGTTCCTCAGAATAGTCTTGTTGTACAAGTTGAATAGATCCGGTGAAAAGACACATACTTGTCTTATGCCCCTTTTTACCTTTGCATATCTGCTGAATTCGTTACCTGTTTGCTGCCAGTAGAGATTCTTGATTAATCTTAGGTCTTAGGTGTCGAGGCTGCCGAGCATCTCCATCAATTAGGGTTATTTACTAAGGTTATCATTGATTCGAGCATGACCACCACTGTGTTAGATAGATAGATAGATAGATAGATAGATAGATAGATAGATAGATAGAAATGAACAGACTGCGATAGATAGATAGATAGATAGATAGATAGATAGATAGATAGATAGATAGATAGATAGTTAGATAGATAGATAGATAGATAGTCTTCTCTTTCTAAATTTTCTCTAACAGCTTTTCTTCATTCTCAACCTTTCTTTGATGCTTTCTTTGTAACTTCTTTGAAGTCATGGTTAATTTTTATGCCTCAGTCAGTCTCCACTCAGCCTATTTATTACATTTTTCTGCCAAAGAGAAAAATTAGTGATAGGTTTTGCCATGTGCCTAGGACAGTTGTTTATTCTTTGGCGAAAACCTGTTTCGACAAAAACTTTTTTATAAACGGTCTTTGATAGTCAAGGACATTAATCAGAAGGCAAGTGTTTTCTTTACGGCTTTTGACAAATATGTCAGGCTTATTTGCTTCAATTATTTATACTTGTAAACATGGTGTAATCCCATAGAAATGTGATGTCTTCTATTTCTGTAATCGGTGCTTAGTGCTTGCACATGTAAATACTATTCCACTCGATCGGGACGATATTTATATACAATATATCCGTAGATTCTCGACAAAATTCGAAGAAGTTTTTTTTATTTGTGAGATAAATAATAAAGGAAGAAATTCTCTACTAAGCAAAAAATCTTTACGAATCGGTTCTGATCTGACATCGAATATGGGCCTGATAAATTTGACATAAAAAATGAGCTTGAAAAATTTGAGATCAAAAATAGGCCTGGTAAATTTGACGTCAAAAATGGGCCTGAAAAATTTGACATAAAAAATGGGGCTGATAAATTTGACGTCAAATATGGGCCTGGTAAATTTAACATCAAATATGGGCCTGATAAATTTGACATAAAAAATGTGCCTGATAAATTTGACATGAAAAATAGGCCTGGTAAATTTGATATCAAATATGGGCCTGATAAATTTGAAAATAAAGTGATCAGTTTATACACAAGATTTTGGTCTGCAGTTAAGCGGTCATTTCTTCCGAGTGTAGCAATTGAAGCAACTGTCTTTTTGCTTATTATTGTTCGTCCAACTTGAGCCACTCACGGTATAGAATTACTAAATGGGATTGTTTTAAGGTCCAACAAAGAGAAAGCAAGAGGTACGTATTAGGAAGATATATCGGATAGATAACGATTGGATTGAAGAATTTAAGATCGTAATGATCAAGAACGCATCATAATAGGTGTCCGTTTCATATTGAAACAGTTTTTGAGAAGCTGTCTGAGTAGAACTTACTTTTTACTAATGAAATATGAAGGCAATATGATGAGTCAACAAGGTATACGAAGTTTAACGAATCCTAGCTGAGAAGGACTAAACTGGTGGGACCAAGAAATGTTGTCCACCCGAAAATCTTCCCTTGAATTAGCGAGGGACTAGCAACAGTTCAGCTTTAGGAAAAAGGTGGAACACTGACCACGGACACGGCCACACAAGCTCTTCTGGATTCTGTCAAGGCTGAAGATTGTGCAGCTCCAGCCCAGGTTACCCCTGATATAAAAAAAAGTAACACGACTTCAAATCTCATTGAATGACTATGTTTTCGTTCTGATTCTAGGAGTTCTTTAACACTGTTACAGGATAAACGGCTTGACTGACGGAAAACCAAGTTGAAATTGTGGAACTATCTTCCGGCTTCTAGCTTCCCAATAAACTCTGATCACCAAAAATTGAAATGGAAACGCAATATCAATCGTTATCTTGTTCTTTTATCTAAATCATGTTCTTTTATTGCCCTTTCTCTTTAACAGTAGTTATTTTTTTCAAATATTCTCAAACATTCAGTAACCCACTTACATCCTAGTGATTTTATTTCTTTGCTTGGGGTGAAATTATTTAGCAAAGATGAAATTAAATCAGTCAAAATTGATAATAATAGTTAATGAAATCTTCAGGCCATGTTGCAAAATAAATTCTTTAATTTTGCCTTATATAAATTCCATCAGAAGACGAAACACGTTAGTAAGAAAAAATCTATATATATGAATGACAAAAGTCTCCTTCGTTAATCACTGCTTTAAATGGCTATATTGACTTAACCAATGTGTTCGATATTGCTCTGATTAGTTACGACGTTGTTCTGTGTAGATTCAACAAAGGAATTATCTGGAATCAAGTAGGAATAAAAACAGAAGCCAGACACATTCGCAGAAAACCCTTTTTTTTAGACAAATATCAATGAACCATTTTTCAGAAACGTCAACATAAAGATTGACTATCATGGATTCAGTCAGAAATTCAAATAAATATCAACTGAAGAAAGTCGAGGCATACAACGACCGAAATTTTGTGAATGTGACAAGAAGGAAAATGACAACAATCCAAATAGCATAAATAGTTACAATACCTTATCTCAGAAATATAGGCAGTTGGTTACAAAAAAGACCAGGTCAGTCAGTCAAGTACTATACGTGATAAACGCTATAGCGACCACGTCTCGAAAGAGTGATTTCCAGCCAAGACTATAGAATCCAATCTGTCCTACTATTTAACCTATAACTTGAGGAAGAAACGACGGATTAATACCTTTCCCAAGAGTAATTGCGATTTAGTAAATGCAACGAACTCAACTGGCTGTGTCTCTTCTATAAATACTTTCACGGCTTCTGCTCCGATGAACTTAGATCACTGGTGCCCCCAAGGTACGAATTTTCACGAGTTACTAGATTTGCAACTAGATCCCACCATTTTACAGTGAAACCGATAAAATGTAATCGCAATTTCTACTCCAACAGTTTCTTTTCTCGCATTTCCCGACTGTGGAATTCCCTTCCACATAATTGCTTCCCCGACAGATACAATCTCCAGGAGTTTAAATGTCAGGTCAATAGACACCTTCTAACACACTAACTCGCATCCATTCTTTCAAACACTCTTTCCATCTACCTAACCCTCAGCCTCGGTATCCTTACCCATCTATCACCCTCCTTCTGACATTTCCTATATCTAACCACTCTTTCTCTTTACCTTCCCCTATATAACCCCATGCGCAATAGTGGCAGTGGAATGCCTTGCTTGTGGTGGAATGATTAAAAAAAAACTCGTCTTTCCGAATTTTTCATTCCGAAATGATAACCACAGCACCACAACGGATATCCCTAAAAACATGTATAATGCTGAAAATGTTTATACAGGAATTTTAGCTTGGGAAAGCAACTTCTTCAGCGACTACTTTTCTCTGTTCATGGAACCGCTATCTAGATAGTATATAAAAAATAAAATAAATAAAATAATTATAATTGTAATGCCACCAATTATAGTACGTAAAATCATATAATTCAGCTATAATAAATAATTCGAGGTGAACAGAACTTTTACCAAAAAGGCACATTTATTTGAGTTGATTTAAATAGGGAAGATAATATCAACCGGTCTAGAAATAAAGAAGCATTAATAACTAAAAGCATTCTTCTCGAGAGGAATCAGAAGTATATTGCAGTTTCCAAGTGAGAAAACCATTCTTTTAGCCGACGTGTTTTCTGACAATTAGGCTACGGAAAATCACAAGTGCTTGATTAGGTAACTAAATTTTACCTTATCATGGCTCCTGTGGCCTAATTGGTAAGGCGAATTTCGGTTAAAGGGGGATCTTTTTATGCAAAAGTGAAATGTATGTTTAATTCCTGTCTGAAGGAGCTTCATTTTTGTTGTTGTTTTTATTTTGTTGCTTTTGTTTTTTATAGAAAGGACTCCTCGCTAGTTGAGTTCGTTTTCTACGTTTAAAGTAATAGCGATGTGAACACAAAGACGTTCACATTTAAATAACATTTATAGTAATAAAAAATCTCGAATTAAAAATATGCATTAAACGTTAGTATATATATATATATATATATATATATATATATATATATATCTGTGTGTGTGTGTGTGTGCGTGTGTACATGTGTGTGTGTGTGTGGATATTACTCAAAATAAAAAAACTACATTAGATAAAATGTCTTTCATCACAAGAAGTTATCTTAAAGTGCATATGATATAATTAATTGCCCCCATATTTAATGACATTTTTTTAAAACTTACAATATGAAAAATTCAGAAAAATTAAATTAATAAATTAATTAATTGCATTTATTTTGCACGGCCTCGTTCTCAATAGCTGTTACACATGATGTTATTCTAGATCATTTCAAATGTCCAGCTTCCCAAAGAATTACCCGTACGCAGACAAAGGAATTCTAACTAGACAAATTAAAAAAATGGCAGAGCAGCTACTTAACACACAATATTTATGAGAAAACCAACCTTCCTGCTACTGCGGTTTCACCAGTTCGGTATCATCAGGCAGAAAGTTGCTTACTCCCGAAAATTACATATATTTTTTACAACCGTTTCACCCCTATCAACGCAGGACTGCCAGTGTGCAAAGGTTACAAAGAGAGAAGCACAGGGTACAGGGTATACCGAAGAAACGATAGTATTTAGACAAGTGGATAGGATTTAGGAAAGTAGGAAATGGCAATTGACGTTGCATTGAAACTTTTGGACATTGTAGCTATCAGGGAAGCAAGTATACGTAAGGGAGTTCCATAGACGAGAGAAGTAGAAGTGGCGCTCACATTTAACTACTTCGGCGGTAAAAGAGTAAGACTCTGATGTCAATCTAGTAACCTGAGTAAATTCATGTTGTGGAGGCACCAGGGAAAGCAGAGCAGAATCCTTGAAAATATTTCTCGAAAGAACAGAGGGAAGCCACATCCCGTCGGTGAGACGGTGATTGAATTCCAGCTGCTAAGTCAGGACCGATAAAGTTGCAGATCCTCCTTTGGATTTTGTCGAGAACCTCGAGATGAATAGCAAGAGCACTCGATCAGATATGGCAATAGTATTTAATGCACGAACGGACGGTAGATTTATAAAGTTGCAAAAACAGTTGAATGATCTATCTAAACTTATTTATAAATGGAACTTTGTCTGTCTGTCCGTTACCTATAGACTCCGAAACGGCTGAACCGATTTTTTGGAAAATTTACACAGTTGTACTATAAGTGTCTACGAGTGTTCTTAGCTAGGTTTTGTGTCGAGGTACCATCGAAAATCGATAATCGAAAAAATCGGGTTATCGAATGAGTGGTTCGATTTTAATCAAATTTGATACACTCATAGACAAAGACATAAGAAACGATATTCAGAAGTTTCAAGGTTGCAGTTCTTACAATAGGGCAGAAAATCGATAATATATATATATATATATATATATATATATATATATATATATATATATATAAAGGCAAGATGTTTGTGTGTGTGTCTGTTTATCTGCCTGTATGTCTGTATTTTTTCAGCCCTTTTATTTTAGTTTTTGCTTCGGGTTTGGCTCTAAATAGGCATAATTGTAGTTCTTAGTCTCAGCCATGATACCATTTACTCAGAGAACTTAATTCAAAATTCAGTTTACATTTACTCAGAGAACTTAATTCAAAATTCAGTTTACGACGAAAAAACTTATTTGATATCTATATCAGGAAATCAAACTTACATCTATTCATTTTTCTTTCAGTCTACTGTTTCGCTTTAACTGGAAACAACTATTGCTTTTTAGTTTTTCGTGCCAACGTCCAAAGAGTCTGAGCTCCAGGACCATGGATTAGTTTTAAAGCTTTCATTACACCCGAGCAACGCCGGGCTATACTGCTAGTAGATTTATAAATGGACAAAATATATTTCATTAAAACAGGATATTGAAACCCTGACTAAATTTCAAATTTGATAAGTAGAAATTTTACATTAAAAGTGATTTGATGAAATAGATAATGCATTTTGCTATTCAATGTTTTATCAGAAAAAGTATGTATGTGAAATTTGTGTTTGTTTAAATAAATAATAAAACTTATTAGTTTTTCGCTTCAGCTGACATTTCTCGCGAAAAAAACAGAAAAAGAAGAATGACTTGTTATGACGTCGTTAATAATTATTCGTACAATTATTAGTTCAAATCGAAATTTTAAAAACTCTTCCAGCTTTTTTTTTTCGGATTAAAGTTAAAATCCTCTTTTTATTATCGGAATGGCTCGAAAGTAAGAAGTAAGAAATTTGTTTAGCCTTTTCCCATTGCATCTTCCTTTCAAAGGTAGATTCTCATGCAATCCGTCAGAATGTGTTGAAAGTAATAGATTTGTTTGCGATGAAAATACAACGGAACAGGCCTGTCCTCGGATAGCTTATTTATGCTCTCACTTACGATTGAGGATTGTAGAGAGGGAAAAATTTCATAAACAGAAGTTATTTACGGCTTTACGCTATGTTCTCTGGTTACGGTGTAGAACGCCTGTTCGAAGCGATTATCACTGCTGTCGTTATTTACATTTCGGAAAACAACATTACACGCTATGAAATCGGCTTTTTTTTCTTCCGTTTCGGCAATGGCTTAGTGAATGAATATCCGACTGCTGTTAAATCAGTCGAGTTTCAGTCCCGGCTTGAGGCAAAACGGTTAATCTAGCCGCACTGAAGAGCTGTAATACAGGAAAAGATGTCAGGAGGAAGGTGACAGATGGGTAAGGATACCGAGGCTAAGGGTTGGGTAGATGGAAAGAGTGTTTGAAAGAATGGATGCGAGTTAGTGTGTTAGAAGGTGTCTATTGACCTTACATTTAAACTCCTGTAGATTGTAGCCGTCGGAGAAGCAATCGTGTGGAAGAGAATTCCACAGTCGGGAAGTGCGAGGAAAGAAACTGTTGGAGCAGAAGTTACGGTTGCATTTTATCGGTTTCACTGTAAAAGGGTGGGATCTAGTTGCTAATCTAGTATCTCGTTCAAATTCGTATTTAGGGGGCACCAGTGATCTAAGTTCATCGGAGCAGAAGCCGTGAAAGTATATATATATATATATATATATATATATATATATTGTGTATTTGGGCAGCAATCCTTCTTTTATACAGGTTTCATCAAAAAAGACTGACAAGGTACAGTGATTAGAACCTTTTATTCAGTTGTTCTTGTGCTTGTATAAGTGATTACTTTTCTGGGCAAAAGCTGTTCGAATATTCTATATATCCGATGGCTTTCGGTTATTCTATTCGCCATTATCAAGGATGATTTTTATTTTTAACTGAACGTGTAGTTTGTATATATATTTTTAGAGTGATGAGAATGCTTTTAATTTTCCAAACACGGGCAGCACATTGTGGCCGTGTTCATAGATGATGTTAATGAGTGTTGGATTTTTCTTCTTTACTATTACTACTTAAGTATTGTATTCGGTCGTGTTTCTTTGTTTTTTCTTTGCCGGTGTTCACGATATGTCAAAACCCAATGGATAGATTCAGATGAAACTTTCAGAGGTTATTGGCCTTATAACCGGTACAAACTTATTAGATTTTGGGTTTGAACCGGTGTGGGATAAAGTTTCTGAGTTGTTCTTTCGTCTTTTGATTAATATTTTTTCGTACGTTTCACATGCCAAATACTGTATTACCTGCTCTAGATTACATTATATCGTATCGTTACCTTTTCTGAACGCACTATTTTTCCACGAAAATATTATTATTTAAAATATGAATTTTATATTTATTATCCAAAAGGAAAAAAAAGTAGTCATCTCTTGCTAATCGCTAAGATTATAGCCTTGGCGGGGGTTACTAATCTTTGAATGCTCTTGTTTTTAGTTTGTTTTCTTGCTATTATATATCTGTTCTCTACAAGTGTATTGGGGATGTAGTTCAGTAGGTTTCGGTGTGCGCTTAAATGAGTCCTAATTGGGCTATGATCAGAGAGGAATACTGACAACACATACAGACGGGCACACACACACAAACACACACACATACACACATATATTTTTTTTTTCATGTGTCCGTATAATTTCTTTTCAGAACTCAAATTATAAAAGAATTGTCCAAAGGTGTTTTTACTTTCAAGCGCTTTCGGCTATACTTTTAGCCATTATCAGAATCACTACAAATGACAGACAAGGTATTATCATTAAATGTTTTTTTATATAATTTTTCATATGTTGTTATAATTTTTTTCTTTTCGGAACTAAAATTATATAAGAATTGTCGAAAAGTTTTACACAAAACCTTTGAAAATTCTTACATAATTTGAGTTTTGAAAAGAAAAAATTATACTAACAGATGAAAAATTATATAAAAACACTAAATGATAATATATATAAAAGTATTATGTTACGGAAAATTCCGGAGATTAACGAAATACTGAAATTATTTGTTTGAACATTATTTTTAATCGATACACGTATTTGAGTAGATAATCTGCTTACAATCAAATAGTATATTTATATATTTATTTCTATCGGCCTGATTATTTACGATAAATTTTGTACAAAAATATGCGTCATTCGGCAGGATACAAACCTACGACCCCTATCAATATATGGGAAGCCACCAAAATGTCAGGTGCACCTTAAACCATTCGACCATGAATGATACAACAGTCTAAACGCAGTCAAATCAAACCTATATGACACAAGTTTCGATTCTACGCAAATAACGATCTCTGCTCTGAAATGTATCGTAATGTCAACAAATGTAAACATACAACAAAACGAAAATTCCGATGATTAACGAAATGGTTTTAACAACCCACATATTTTTAACTTTGTTATTTAAAAGTAACTTAATTTTATAAGATTTAATTCTCATGAACATCGAGTGAACTTGAATTAAATATATTAAGCTTACAGTTTGAAATATGCCCCTGATGATTGACCTGATGATTGCCGTGCCATAGATGTTAGATAATATGTACATTTATATATATATATATACTTGCAGTATAGCCCGGCGTTGCTCGGGTGTAATGAAAACTTTAAAACTAATCCATGGTCCTAGAGCTCAGACTCTTTGGACGTTGGCACGAAAGACTAAAAAGCAATGGTTGTTTCCAGTTAAAGCGAAACCGTAGACTGAAAGAAAAATGAATGGATGTAAGTCAAATTCTGATTTCCTGGTATTGATATCAAATAAGATTTTCTTGTCGTAAACTGAAATTTGAAGTCTAAATAAGTCCTCTGAGTAAATGGTATCATGGCTGAGACTAAGAACTACAATTATACCTACTTAGAGCCAAACCCGAAGCAAAAACTATAATAAAAGGGCTGAAAAAACATACAGACATACAGGCAGATAAACAGACACAAACACACAAACATCTTGCCTTATATATATATATATATACATATGTGTGTGTGTGTGTGTATTATCAATTTGCTGCACTATTGTAAGAACTGTAACCTTGAAACTTCTGAATATCGATTCTTATGTCATTGTCTATGAGTATCAAATTTGATTAAAATCGAACCACTCCTTCTATAACCCGACTTTTTCGATTAGAGATTTTCGATATTCATCTGGGGTATCTCGACAAAAAACCTAGCTAAGAACACTCGCGGATGCTTATAGTACAACTGTGTAAATTTTCAAAAAAATCGGTTTAGTCTATAGGTAACGGACACACACACACACAGAGACAAAGTTCCATTTATAAATAAGTTTATATATATATATAGTCATCCGCAGACAGATCTGTTTCGCTGTATCACAGCTCATCAGTACGGTTTGTACAGCCAGACTATTCTGAAGACCCTAGAATTTATGCCAGAATTCATCATCGGAGGTCACAATTTAAACAACATAAAGTACGCAGATGATAAAGTGCTGATAGCAGATATGGAAAGGAAACTACAAGACCTCAGGTAGCTGAAGAGAGTGACAAGAAAGGACTACAAGTAAACTACAAGGAAACCGAATGCATGGTCATCAGTAAAAAGAGCAGCCCAATATGCCAAATACAGGTCGGGAATACTACAATCAAGCAGGTACAAAAATTTAAATGCCTGGGAAGTGTTCTAACAAAAAATGGAAAATGCGACACAGAGATCCGAAGGCGAATTAGCATGACGAAAGAAGCATTCCAGAAGTTTATTGAAGTATTAAGAAACAGGACAATTTCGCTAGAAACAAAAAAGAGAGTACTGGAGTGCTATGTGATGTCAGTTCTTCAATATGGCAGTAAATGCGGGACAATATCATCGAAGATGAAGGAAAACCTAAAGCAACTGAAATATGGTTCTACAGAAGGATGCTGCGGATATCATGGATCGAGCATATGAGTAATGTTTTGGAATGGATGGAAACGAAAAGGAAATTAATACTGAGCATGAGGAATAAACAGCTAAAATTCCTGGGACATGCAATAAGGGAGAAGGGCTTGGAGAACCTGATACTAACAGGCCAGATAGAGAGAAAAAGAGACAAAGGAAAGCAGCGGATAAAATATTTGAAGATCAGGTGGATGACGAACGAGGGTTGCGTGTTGTAACACGAGAAAGCGTACTAAGAGCCACCAGGATAATGAAATGTGGAAAGTCATAATCGCCTACGTCCTGAAAGGACAGGGCATATAGAAGAAGAATCTCTGACAAACGCTGCTCAGTCATCCATTCGCTCAAGTTCATCAAATATGTCTCGCGTTGCTTTCCCCTTCTCTCTTTCTCTCCATCTGTCCTATGAGTTTTAGATTCTCTGAGCCTTTCTTCCTCAACACGTGTCCCAGAAACTTTAGCCGTCTCCTCCTGATGTTTAGTATAATTTACCTTCTTGTCTGCATCCCCTACAAAACCCTATCATTTCTCACATGTTCGGTTCTTGATATCCTCAACATCCTTCTCTTAAACTAAATTTCTGTTGCTTCGAGGCTCTCCTTCATCATTGACAAGACCATCCAGCACTATACAGGAGAATAGGTATTACATAACAGTCCAGTACTCTTTTCTTTGTTTCTAACAAAATCTTCCTGTCGCTCAATACTCTGCGTAGCATTTGAAATGAGTCCTTGGTCATGAAAAGGCGCCTTCGTATTTCAGTGTCGCACTTTCCGTTCTTTTTCAGAACACTTTCGAGTTTTTTAAAAATGTCCACAGCTGCTTGACTTTAGTATTCCCAACCTGTAGATGACATTTTGGACTCTTCATTTTACTGATGACAAATCATTTATTTATTATTTATTTATTTATTTTTTGTAGTTTATGTTTTGTCCTTTTTTTTTTTTTTTTTTTCGCTTTCAGAATCTTATTCGTAATAAAATTCAGAAATTGTCCCTATTTTTGCGCCCGTAAAAGAACACTGAAATGTTTAACTCTATGCCAATAAGCCTTCGGATCTCAGGGTCGCACTTTCCGTCCTCTGTCAGAATATTTCCCAGGTATTTCAATTTCTGCACTTGCTTGATTTTATTATCCCCTATAGCTGGCATTTTTGTGCTTTTTTTTCTTATGACAATGATCGCAGAGAGATGACTAAATGGCAAAATTTACTAAGAGCTACAAAAGATTAGAACATGTGAAGAGCCATGAACGACAACGTCCTGAATAGACACGGCAAACAGAAATGAATATTTATACTCATTGTTGTTTTAGATAGATAGATAGATAGATAGATAGATAGATAGATAGATAGATATGAACAGACTGGCATAGATAGATATGAACAGACTGAGATAATAGATAGATAGATAGATAGATAGATAGATAGATAGATAGATAGATATGAACAGACTGATAGATAGATAGATAGATAGATAGATAGATAGATAGATAGATAGATAGATAGATAGATATTAATAGACTGACATAGATATGAATAGACTGACATAGATATGAATAGACTGACATCGATAGATAGATAGATAGATAGATAGATAGATAGATAGATAGATAGATAGATAGATAGATATTTCACTACATCAGAGCATATCGATCAGAGAATTAATTTTAAGTTAGTTTGTCTCTAGGTGCGCCGTTGTGGCAGACTAAGCTCACCTCGGGATAGAAAATAAACGATAAAGGGAGTGAGTGTAATAGATATTAAGATGGCGATATGTGTAAATAGATTTCGACAAATCTACTGGACCAAACAGACAGAGGTACCTGGAAATATTCAGGTGGGTAAATGGTCCGTCAGCCAGATAGACATATGAACAGATAGATGCGAAATAAATAAGTGGAAAGCAAGTACGATATCTTTGGAGCCTCATTAACATTTCCAGTGGCCATCGGTGCAGATCTCGTGCTGGTCACGGCTGACGAGATTTCGTCGGGCAGATGTCCCGACGTGAAGAATGTAAAACACGAGAAATAAATATGCCGTAATGCGAGTTGGTCGGGTAAAAATTAATAACAAAGGGAAAAAAAATACACCCAAAGGAAAAAAGAAGCAATGACAGAAGCCTTTAGCGTTCATAGGGAAAGGATGGTGGTAAACCAACAAATATGAGACGAAAACTGAGATGAAACTTTGGTAGGAATGACAGAATGTGGAGAAAAATATATCATGATGCGTTATGAAAGAAGTTATGGAAATCAAAATGTTTCTGTAATTGATAGCTATAGGCAGTCATGCGAAAGTAGAGAGAAAACAGAACGATATACAAATTACAGAATATAATAGTTCTCCCTTATAAACAGGGAATGTTTTCGAACAACTCCAGCGGAGGCTTGTCCTGTCGTCTGCATCCCCTGCTGAGAAGTCAAGACATTTAAAAAGGCGTCACATTTCGAGGGAACTCAGGTATGAACCCAACCAACGTTTACTTTTTTTTACACGAATCTGTGTCAAGCTATGTATTCATTGCAATTTTCTTCCTTTTTTCAAACGAGCTATGCAATAACGTCACTAAAACGCAAGGGGTTACTAAGTGTGAGAGAACGTGAGGAAAAATATTATTGAGGTGAGAAGACAATAAAAATCAATAAGTAAGAAAACGTAAGTCAACAATTGACAATGACACTTAATTTCTGTAGATCAAAGTCGGCTTGGAAGCAACAAGCCGGAAGAAATTTCCTCAAGCGAAATTTTTTTTTAATCGTTTCCCAACCAAACAAGGCGGCACCGCCACTGATGGGCATGGGGCTACATAAGAGTAACATGTTTAGACAGGAGGAGTGAAAAGAAAGACGAACCAGTTACAGTGTGGTACTATATCTTCACGATACCGGGTTGGCCGATTGTTTCGTGATTACCACATGTTCCAGACTGGATGTTCTCTGATCCCTTCCGCGCCCACGTTGTTTCTTACATGAGCCATCTTCAGAGATGTTACAGGGACGTTAAAATAAAGACATCCACCATCAAAGATGATTTTGACATAAAACATTGCTATGCAACGATAACAGTCAGCGACTAGCAGACGTCTTCGTAAATTTATAATGCGGTTCTATAGCGTCACACCGCGTGAGAGACCGAAACGTTCACACAACCATATGTCTAACTGCAATGCAATGTGTTGTGACCAGCTTGAAATGTGATTTTATTAAGTGTGGATTGTTTTGATTTAATGTAGATGGCCCCCAATATCTATCTATCTATCTATCTATCTATCTATCTATCTATCTATCTATCTATCTATCTATCTATCTATCTCAGTCTGTTCCTTATCTATCTATCTATCTATCTATCTATCTATCTATCTATCTATCTAGTCTGTTCCTTATCTATCTATCTATCTATCTATCTATCTATCTATCTATCTAGTCTATTCCTATCTATCTATCTATCTATCTATCTATCTATCTATCTATCTATCATCTATCTATCTATCTATCTGTCTATCTATCTATCTATCTATCTATCTATCTATCTATCTATCTCAGTCTGTTCCTTATCTATCTATCTATCTATCTATAGACACACACACACACACACATACACATATATATCTTTCGGAGCAAAGAGCATGAAAGAAAGGATGCGAGTAAGTGACTGCTTGACCTTACATTTATGCGAGTCAATGACTATTGACCTTACATTTAAATTCTTGGAGATTGTAGCTGTCGGGGAAGCAAGTATACGGAAGGGAATTCCACAGGAGGGAAGTGCAGAAAAAGAAGCTACCAGAGTAGTAATTGCGGTTACATATTGGTTTCACTATACATGTGTGAGACCTAGTTGCTAGTTTAGTTGCTTGAGTAAATTCATACATAGGGGGCACCAATGAGCTAAGTTCATCAGAGTAGAAATTAAAGTATTTGTAGAAGAGACATATTGAAAACACATCACATCGGTGAGAGAGACTGCAGCCGAGCTGTCAAGTCAAGATCGATCATTTTACAGATTCTCAGCTGAATTTTGTCAATAACCCCGTGGTGAATAGCAGGAGCACCCGACCAGATGTGGCAGTACTGTTCAATACACGGGCGGATGGAAGATTTATATATGTGCAGGATGAATTCGGACCGGAAAAATGTTCTGGTCCTACACAGTGAACCGAACTTCTTAAAGTATTGAGAATTTCATTGGCATGGAGCAATAGAAGTGTCAAGGGAAAATCTGTCCCTTCGGTAAACCGATTTTGTTATACGTTGTCATTCCTATATTTAAACTGAATATATTTTCTAATACACTTGTGCAAATTAATTGAAATAACTGCTTTAGTTTCCTTTATTTCACCATACGTTCAATTTTAGACCCACTGGAGTGACAGGGTGTAGTCAATTTCTATTTTTTTTCTTAATATCCAGGGCAACGCTTCGAACTTCGCCATTCTTGTCGAGAGCCTGGTATATATACTCAGTGATGGTCGCTAGCATATCAGCAATAGACCTGGTGAAGCGAAAACTGTTTGTCCGAGAAGAGTCTGTGGGCTGTGAGATGCTGAACCACCTGGGCATTGATAATGACTTCGAACACTTTGCCAAAGATCGGTAGGAGGCTGATGAAGCGTAATTAGCGGGGTCCGAGGGTTCTCCAGTCTTCTTAAATATAGGATCTAGCCACAATCTCCAAGAATTTAAATGTAAGGTCAATTGACATCTCTTATCACACTAACTCGCATCCATACTCTCAAGCTGTTTTTTCATCTACTCCATCCCCATCCACGGTATCCTTATCCGTCTATTACCCTCCTCATAATAATTCCTATAACTAACCCCTTTTACTCATCACTTTCCCCTATGTAACCCCCTGCGCAACAGTGGCAGTAGAATGCCTTGTTTGGCGTGAGACGATTTAAAAAAAAAAAAAGAGTAGCTCATGTGCAGTGTTGTGCAGCAATATGGATCTATTTTCGGGATGTAAGATGAAATTTGTTCGCCCTTGAAAATTATTGTGTCATAAGATTTTTATCAAGTCCAGGCACTATTGTCTCAAGTGTCGTTTAGTTGTCCTGCGGCCATTATCTGCGATGGATGTTACTCTCAGGAAACGTATAAAAATTGTAACGCTGCACGAACACACTGACAAGCCTAACAAAGAGATTGTGGATATTGTTCGTGTTAGCCTTTCAACTCAAATAAGGCTTACAAGATTGGGGTGCAAATTGAGTCTTAGAATGTACTAGCAGTATAGCACGGCGTTGCTCGGGTGTAATAAAAGCTTTAAAACTAATCCATGGTCCTGGAGCTCAGACTCTTTCGACGTTGGCACGAAAGACTAAAAAACAATAGTTGTTTTCAGTTAGACTGAAAGAAAAATGAATGGATGGAAGTCAAATTTTGATTTCCTGGTATCGATATCGAATAAGTTTTTTCGTCGTAAACTGAATTTTGAAGGCTAAATAAGTCCTCTGAGAACATGGTATCATGGCTGAGACTAAGAACTACAATTATACCTACGTAGAGCCAAACCCGAAGCAAAACTAAAATAAAAGGGCTGAAAAAAATACAGACATTGAGGCAGATAAACAGACACACACACAAACATCTTGCCTTTTATATATATATTATTTATTTTCTGCACTATTGTAAGAACAGCAACCTTGAAACTTCTGAATATCGATTCTTATGTCATTGTCTATGAGTGTATCAAATTTGATTAAAATCGGACCACTCCTTCGATAACCCGATTTTTTCGATTATCGATTTTCGATATTTATCAGGGATACCTCGACACAAAACCTAGCTAAGAACACTCGCAGACGCTTATAGTACAACTGTGTAAATTTTCAAGAAAATCGGTTCAGCCCTTTCGGACTCTATAGGTAACGGACACACACACACACACAGATACATACACATACACAAACACAGACGAAGTTCCATTTATAAATAAGTTTAGATTTATAGATATGCTTAAAGTTAGTACACCATTTTTTTCACAGTCTTGTCGGTGGAAAACCTTGCCCACACTGCAACACCTTTAAGACAGACCCATTGTCACAATCCTACACAGTAATGTATCGCTATTTCCATAGCCAATGTTCAATGTGAATTCTACTTTCACAGAGTCGAATCACCCACATTTCCCCAGTATTCTATTTGTAAGGAATCACCCTTTTTCCCCAAATCTACTACTTAACAGAACAGTCTTTATCCATCCCATAATCTTGAATTCCTCTTATATTCATATTACATTCAGTAGTAATCTACTATAAGTCTCTCTAGAGCCTTGTATTGGGTGAAATAGTAGAATATGACGGGAACTTACTATTTGGATCATATATTCTTTTTATCATTTCACCCCAAGGAACGCAATATAGCCACTATGAGGCAAGGGTTACTAATTAATATGTTTATAGATTCCCCTTGATTTTTTTTTCTGCAAGAGCAAAAACTTCATGACGAAGTAGAATTCAATGCATGAAGATTCCATATTTTCGGTTAACATGGTCCAGTAAAAAATCTGCAACAAATTAACAAGATAAGAACCAAGAACCTTCAAATTGGCAGTTTACAAGATAAAATAACACATTTTCTCGCTGCATGTGTCAGATAACGTTCAGTTTTGGGGGGAGGGGGTCGGCTCGAAAATTTGTCAGCACCCCTTTAAATATACGTGCGTGTGTCTGTATATCACTCCCTACACGCAAGCCGTTTTTACAGGCACACACGCCTACACTTGAAGTACACCCTTATGCAGACTCTCGCTTCCAGCGATGCTTTTTACGAATTCTTGCAGCTAGACATATCTCAAAATACCCCCAGGCACGTCAATATCCACACCCCTAAATCTCAAACAATTACTCACACACACATGCGTATTTCTAATTCTTTTTTCTTTTTTTTTTTCTTTTTTCTTATTTTATTTGTCTTATCATCTTCTCTTTACTTCATCACCCGGAGGAATGAACACAAACAACCGGAAGGTGCGCCATTTTTCCTTGTTCCTCTCTTCCGTTTCGTTGACTTTGCGACGCCATTTCCACATCCCGCCTCGTATTACTGGGGTTGGCGGGAAGACGGTCATTTTTGGTATTTGGACGCGGAGAAGCATGTTTGCGTCGAAAGCGAAACAAAGAAAAAGCGAACGAATGAAGAATAGTTTCTTTACTTTTCTTATTCTATTTTTATTTTTCTCGTTTATCACATTTAGAGGTATATATATATATATATATATATATATATATATATATATATATATATATATGAAGGATTTTTGGTAAAAAAATGACATTTTTTTATGGTTTGTTTTAGGAAATGTACGATGTAAAACCATTCAGAAACAATCAAAAGAAATGCGTCTTGTGGGAAAGAAAGCTCGCGCGGGTTTTGAATGATTAAATTAATTTAAAAACCGCAAGAATTTCGCTTCCAACAATATATCTATCAAGAGTATAAGCCTTATCATTATCAAATGAGAAAAACCGTATAAAACGAATTATTTTCTTGCTTGCTCAAAGAATCCGGATTACTGAAAACAAAAAAAAAACATTCTAACCGTACTGAATCAAAAAACTTCTTCAATAAGAACGTCTTTAACTGACCGGCTTAAATAGAAATATAAACCCAAAATTAAATTTTAAACAAATGTCGCAGATAATTTTCACGATGATAGTAAAATGTCACAACCAACAGATCTTTCCTGTAAGCGGAATTGAAAGGATATAGTTGATTTTAATCTGAGCTCTCGAGCCGAGTTCAATTTCTGGTCTTGTCATTTCATTTGGAAATGAGCTATTTCCGCAACCTAGGTTTAAACCCTTTGATATCTTCAGGATATTTATAATAACTGATTTTCCAACATTTTTCGAACGTACAAGCAGGTAACAAACGCGCGACTGGAATTTTTAAACAAAGGAATTTTTTCAAAATTAGGGAGGAGTTACTTAAAGATCTTAGAACACTTTCTTCCAGATTTGTATGATCCTAATATCTATTTATAAATATGGTTACATTTGGACATTACTTCTGATCTGTCAATCTGCATTTTTTTTTAATATCTGGAAACAGCATAATGGCTCACTTATCTTGGCACAATCTGCAGACATCGACACTGTTGTAAGGTTTAGCATTTTACTGTACTTCATGTCATATCAGGTTTTTCCATTTTTCAGTTCTAATTTCCGCACGTGGCGAGCCAGTTTGCGAGTATAGGAGTGGAAGATAGGCATTCGCCTGACTGCTCTGTGACACTGTCAGCCCTCTGCCTTCGGGTAGAGGGCGCTATCTGCTTCCGAGCAGAGAGCACAAAACCAGTCCTGGTTCCAACGAAGAGTAGAACCACGACTGGAGAAAAATAGACAGACATTTTTTGGCCCGGCTATATGGCCGGGAATACCCACTATAAAATGACCATGTGTCACATCTGGCCTTGCGTGGGAAGGTTAGTAAATACAGGAAGATAATGGTTAATCCTCGCCTTGAACAGTTTGTGATCGGCAAAGATTCTACTGGTAGTCGGTTCTACAGGGTAATGGTTTGTGGAAAGAAGCTGTTCGATTGGAACTTTCTTCCCCCCGATGGAATACGGAGGGAATGTGGGTGGTTTGCTACTATTTAAGTGCAATGATGTGTTCTTGCTCCGAATTCTTGACGTGGCTGAGCCAGGGAATGTAGTTCGTCCGAGTATTTTCCGTAGAAGCAGCGGTAGAGCAGCAAGAGGCTTGTCACATCCCGCCTTTGGGAGAAAGGGTGGAGAATAATTCGTTACCCATAAGGACTCTTTTTTTTCTTTTTTTTTTTTAATCATTTCACCACAAGCAAGGCATTCCACTGTCACTATTGCGCAGGGGGTTACATAGGGGAAGGTGATGAGAAAGAGTGGTTAGATATAGGAAATGTCAGAAGGAGAGTGACAGACTGGTAAGGATACCGAGGATGTGGGTTGGGAAGATGGGAAGAGTGTTTGAGAGAATGGATGCGAGTTAGTGTGTTAGGAGGTGTCTATTGACCTTACATTTAAACTCCTGGAGATTGTAGCTGTCGGGGAAGCAATCATGTGGAAGGGAATTCTACAAGCGGGAAGTACGAGAAAAAAAGCTGTTGGAGTAGAATTGGAATCTATCAAAGCTGGAGTGCAGCTCCGCCAAATTTTAACAACGGTATTCCATTTTTGGCTTGATCTGGCTCTTGTAAAGTTAAAGGATAGCAAGAAGAGTCAGGATTTACCGGAGAGGTACAGAAAACCGTCTATTTTTACCTGATATCTTTAGCAATGGGCCATATATACGAGTCCCACTTGAGGTTGGGTGCGAGCTAAATCCCAATTGTCTTTCAAGGTACGGTGTCTCCTTTCATCTTAACCGCTAGTAGTTCGGGGTCAGATTGGCGATGATAGAATGTAACTAGTTTCGTCCACGATGCATTGAATGCAACTAGCCAGTTTTCCCCATTCGGCGACGTATCATTTTACCGCGAAAAGTAATGGCAACCTATTGCGGGAAAATTTTCTACCCAGTCAGTCATATCTCGAAAGAGACATGATCGCCCAATCGTATATCACGTATGGCACTTAACTAACCGAGTTAATTTGTGCAAGATGGAAGAGAGATCAGTCCCCAATCTCTGACTATCAAGGTCGAGGTGCGCCCGTATATAGAGTGTGTGATTGATAAATTGTCGTGTAATTTTTACCAAATTTATACAAGATATTTTGAAATACTAGAGAGTAAAGTTATTCAATAAAATTGCCATTGGCTTCGAACACGGCCTCCAGACGTCTTTGGAATCTCTTCCGACTTTTCTGGAAAGTCACCTTGTTCAGGTTGGTGAATGCTACCATAATCCTTGCCTTCAGTTCATCTTTGATATTACAAGGAGTTTTGTTGGTCTCTCCCTCAACTGTGTTCCGCGCATAATAATCAAGGGGTTTCAGTCTGGGCGGGTAGGTAGCCATATGTAAGGGGTGATGTACTTGCCATAATCCTTGCCTTCAGTTCATCTTTGATATTACAAGGTTTGTTGGTCTCCTCTCCCTCAACTGTGCCTGTCAATCAAAGGGGTTTCAGTCTGGGCAGGTAGGTAGCCATATGTAAGGGGTGATGTGCTGCCATAATCCTTGCCTTCAGTTCATCTTTGATATTACAAGGAGTTTTGTTGGTCTCTCCCTCATCTGTGCCCCACACCAATAATCAGGGGTTTCAGTCTGGGCAGGTAGGTAGCCATATGTAAGGGGTGATGTGCTGCCATAATCCTTGCCTTCAGTTCATCTTTGATATTACAAGGAGTTTTTGTTGGTCTCTCCCTCATCTGTGCCCCACACATAATAATCAAGGGGGTTTCAGTCTGGGCAGGTAGGTAGCCATATGTAAGGGGTGATGTGCTGCATAATCCTTGCCTTCAGTTCATCTTTGATATTACAAGGGAAGTTTGTTGGTCTCTCCCTCAACTGTGCCCCACACATAATAATCAAAAGGGGGTTTCAGTCTGGGCAGGTAGGTAGCCATATGTAAGGGTGATGTGCTGCCATAATCCTTGCCTTCAGTTCATCTTTGATATTACAAAGGAGTTTTGTTGGTCTCTCCTCCAACTGTGCCCCACACATAATAATCAAGGGGGTTTCAGTCTGGGCAGGTAGGTAGCCATATGTAAGGGGTGATGTGCTGCCATAATCCTTGCCTTCAGTTCATCTTTGTTACAAGGGAGTTTTGTTGGTCTCTCCCTCAACTGTGCCCCACATAATAATCAAGAGGGTTTCAGTCTGGGCAGGTGGGTAGCCATATGTAAAGGGTGATGTGCTGCCATAATCCTTGCCTTCAGTTCATCTTTGATATTACAAGGAGTTTTGTTGGTCTCTCCCTCATCTGTGTTCCCCGCATAATAATCAAGGGGGTTTCAGTCTGGGCAGGTAGGTAGCCATATGTAAGGGGTGATGTGCTGCCATAATCCTTGCCTTCAGTTCATCTTTGACAATACAAGGAGTTTGTTGGTCTCTCCCTCAACTGTGTTCCGCATAATAATCAAGGGGGTTTCAGTCTGGGCAGGTAGGTAGCCATATGTAAGGGGTGATGTGCTGCCATAATCCTTGCCTTCAGTTCATCTTTGATTACAAGGAGTTTTGTTGGTCTCTCCCTCAACTGTGCCCACATAATAATCAAGGGGGTTTCAGTCTGGGCAGGTAGGTAGCCATATGTAAGGGGTGATGTGCTGCCATAATCCTTGCCTTCAGTTCGTCTTTGATACAAGGAGTTTGTTGGTCTCTCCCTCAGCCTTTTCACATAATAATCCAAGGGGTTTCAGTCTGGGCAAGGTAGGTAGCCATATGTAAGGGGTGATGTGCTGCCATAATCCTTGCCTTCAGTTCATCTTTGATATTACAAGGAGTTTTGTTGGTCTCTCCCTCATCTGTGTTCAGCACCAATAATCAAGGGGGTTTCAGTCTGGGCAGGTAGGTAGCCATATGTAAGGGTGATGTGCTGCCATAATCCTTGCCTTCAGTTCATCTTTGATATGCAAGGTTTTGTTGGTCTCTCCCTCGCTGTGTTCAGCGCATAATAATCAAGGGGTTTGATCTGGGCAGGTAGGTAGCCATATGTAAGGGGTGATGTGCTGCCATAATCCTTGCCTTCCAGTTCATCTTTTTGATATTACAAGGAGTTTTGTTGAGTCTCTCTCAACTGTAGACTTGCGCATAATAATCAGGGGTTTCAGTCTGGGCAGGTAGGTAGCCATGTAAGGGGTGATGTGCTGCCATAATCCTTGCCTTCAGTTCATCTTTGATATTACAAGGAGTTTTGTTGGTCTCTACCTCAACTGTGTTCCGCGCATAATAATCAAAGAGGGGGTTTCAGTCTGAGCAGGTAGGTAGCCATATGTAAGAGAGGGTGATGTGCTGCCATAATCCTTGCCTTCAGTTCATCTTTGATATTACAAGGAGTTTTGTTGGTCTCTCCTCAGCTGTGTTCCACGCATAATAATCAAGGGGGTTTCAGTCTGGGCAGGTAGGTAGCCATATGTAAGTAGGTGATGTGCTGCCATAATCCTTGCCTTCAGTTCATCTTTGATATTACAAGGAGTTTTGTTGGTCTCTCCTCAGCATGTTCCGCGCATATTAATCAAGGGGGTTTCAGTCTGGGCAGGTAGGTAGCCATATGTAAGGGGTGATGTGCTGCCATAATCCTTGCACCTTCTGATTCATCTTTGATATTACAAGGAGTTTTGTTGGTCTCTCCCTCAACTGTGTTCCGCGCATAATAATCAAGGGGGTTTCAGTCTGGGCAGGTAGGGTAGCCATATGTAAGGGTGATGTGCTGCCATAATCCTTGCCTTCAGTTCATGTTTGATATTACAAGGAGTTTTGTTGGTCTCTCCCTCAACTGTGTTCCGCGCATAATAATCAAGGGGTTTCAGTCTGGGCAGGTAGGCAGCCATGTAAGGGTGATGTGCTGCCATAATCCTTGCCTTCAGATTCATCTTTGATATTACAAGGAGTTTTGTTGAGTCTCTCCCTCAACTGTGTTCCTTTTTTTTTTTTTTAATAATCAAGGGTTTCAGTCTGGGCAGGTAGGTAGCCATATGTAAGGGGTGATGCTGCCATAATCCTTGCCTTCAGTTTTCATCTTTGATATTACAAGGAGTTTTGTTGGTCTCTCCCTCAACTGTGTTCACATAATAATCAAGGGTTTCAGATCTGGGCAGGTAGGTAAGCCATATGTAAGGGGTGATGTGCTGCCATAATCCTTGCCTTTAAGTTCATCTTTGACTATTACAAGGAGTTTTGTTGGTCTCTCCCTCAACTGTGTTCAGCGCATAATAATCAAGGGGGTTTCAGTCTGGGCAGGTAGGTAGCCATATATAAGGGGTGATGTGCTGCCATAATCCTTATACACTTCAGTTCATCTTTGATATTACAAAGGAGTTTGTTGGTCTCTCCCTCAACTGTGTTCCGCATAATAATCAAGGGGGTTTCAGTCTGGGCAGGTAGGTAGCCACTTAATATGAGGGGTGATGTGCTGCCATAATCCTTGCCTTCAGTTCATCTTTGATATTACAAGGAGTTTTGTTGGTCTCTCCCTCAGCTGTGCCCACATAATAATCAAGGGGTTTCAGTCTGGGCAGGTAGGTAGCCATATGTAAGGGGTGATGTGCTGCCATAATCCTTGCCTTCAGTTCATCTTTGATATTACAAGGAGTTTGTTGGTCTCTCCCTCAACTGTGCCCCACATAATCAAGGGGGTTTTCAGTCTGGGCAGGTAGGTAGCCATATGTAAGGGGTGATGTGCTGCCATAATCCTTGCCTTCAGTTCATCTTTGATATTACAAGGAGTTTTTGTTGGTCTCCCTCCAACTGTGTTCCGCGCATAATAATCAAGGGGGTTTCAGTCTGGGCAGGTAGGTAGCCATATGTAAGGGGTGATGTGCTGCCATAATCCTTGCCTTCAGTTCATCTTTGATATTACAAAGAGGAGTTTTGTTGGTCTCTCCCTCAACTGTGTTCATAGCATAATAATCAAGGGGGTTTCAGTCTGGGCAGGTAGGTAGCCATATGTAAGGGGTGATGTGCTGCCATAATCCTTGCCTTCAGTTCATCTTTGATATTACAAGGAGTTTGTTGGTCTCTCCCTCAACTGTGTTCCGCGCATAATAATCAAGGGGTTTCAGTCTGGGCAGGTAGGTAGCCATATGTAAGGGGTGATGTGCTGCCATAATCCTTGCCTTCAGTTCATCTTTGATATTACAAGGAGTTTTGTTGGTCTCTCCCTCAACTGTGCCCCACACATAATAATCAAGGGGGTTTCAGTCTGGGCAGGTAGGTAGCCATGTATGTAAGGGGTGATGTGCTGCCATAATCCTTGCCTTCAGTTCATCTTTGATATTACAAGGAGTTTTGTTGGTCTCTCCCTCAACTGTGTTCCGCGCATAATAATCAAGGGGTTTCAGTCTGGGCAGGTAGGTAGCCATATGTAAGGGGTGATGTGCTGCCATAATCCTTGCCTTTAGTTCATCTTTGATATTACAAGGAGTTTTGTTGGTCTCTCCCTCAACTGTGTTGTATAATAATCAAGGGGTTTCAGTCTGGGCAGGTAGGTAGCCATATGTAAGGGGTGATGTGCTGCCATAATCCTTGCCTTCAGTTCATCTTTGATATTACAAGGAGTTTTGGTCTCTCCCTCAACTGTGCCCCACACATAATAATCAAGGGGTTTCAGTCTGGGCAGGTAGGCAACCATATGTAGAGGGTGATGTGCTGCCATAATCCTTGCCTTCAGTTCATCTTTGATATTACAAGGAGTTTGTTGGTCTCTCCCTCAACTGTGTTCCGCGCATAATAATCAAGGGGTTTCAGTCTGGGCAGGTAGGTAGCCATATGTAAGGGGTGATGTGCTGCCATAATCCTTGCCTTCAGTTCATCTTTGATATTACAAGGAGTTTTGTTGGTCTCTCCCTCAACTGTGTTCCCGCATAATAATCAAGGGTTTCAGTCTGGGCAGGTAGGTAGCCATATGCTGAGGGTGATGTGCTGCCATAATCCTTGCCTTCAGTTCATCTTTGACCACAAGGTTTGTTGGTCTCTCCCTCAACTGTGTTCCGCATAATAATCAAGGGGGGTTTCAGTCTGGGCAGGTAGGTAGCCATATGTAAGGGGTGATGTGCTGCCATAATCCTTGCCTTCAGTTCATCTTTGATATTACAAGGAGTTTTGTTGGTCTCTCCCTCAACTGTGCCCCACACATAATAATCAAGGGGGTTTTCAGTCTGGGCAGGTAGGTAGCCATATGTAAGGGGTGATGTGCTGCCATAATCCTTGCCCATGCAGTTCATCTTTGATATTACAAGGAGTTTTGTTGGTCTGTCTCCCTCAACTGTACATAATAATCAAGGGGTTTTCCCAGTCTGGGCAGGTAGGTAGCCATATGTAAGGGGTGATGTGCTGCCATAATCCTTGCCTTCAGTTCATCTTTGATATTACAAGGAGTTTTGTTGGTCTCTCCCTCAACTGTGTTCCGCGCATAATAATCAAGGGGGTTTCAGTCTGGGCAGGTAGGTAGCCATATGTAAGGGTGATGTGCTGCCATAATCCTTGCCTTCAGTTCTGTCTTTGATATTACAAGGAGTTTTGTTGGTCTCTCCCTCAACTGTGTTCCGCGCATAATAATCAAGGGGGTTTCAGTCTGGGCAGGTAGGTAGCCATATGTAAGGGGTGATGTGCTGCCATAATCCTTGCCTTCAGTTCATCTTTGATATTACAAGGAGTTTTGTTGGTCTCTCCCTCAGCACAATGTTCCGCGCATAATAATCAAGGGGGGTTTCAGTCTGGGCAGGTAGGTAGCCATATGTAAGGGGTGATGTGCTGCCATAATCCTCTTCAGTTCATCTTTGATATTACAAGGGAGTTTTGTTGGTCTCTCCCTCAACTGTGTTCCGCGCATAATAATCAAGGGGGTTTCAGTCTGGGCAGGTAGGTAGCCATATGTAAGGGGTGAGTGTGCTGCCATAATCCTTGCCTTCAGTTCATCTTTTGATATTACAAGGAGTTTTGTTGGTCTCTCCCTCAACTGTGCCCCACACATAATAATCAAGGGGTTTTCAGTCTGGGCAGGTAGGTAGCCATATGTAAGGGGTGATGTGCTGCCATAATCCTTGCCTTCAGTTCATCTTTGATATTACAAGGAGTTTTGTTGGTCTCTCCCTCAACTGTGTTCCGCGCATAATAATCAAGGGGGTTTCAGTCTGGGCAGTAGGTAGCCATATGTAAGGGGTGATGTGCTGCCATAATCCTTGCCTTCAGTTCATCTTTGATATTACAAGGAGTTTTGTTGGTCTCTCCCTCAACTGTGCCCCACACATAATAATCAAGGGGTTTCAGTCTGGGCAGGTAGGTAGCCATATGTAAGGGTCGATGTACTGCCATAATCCTTGCCTTCAGTTCATCTTTGATATTACAAGGAGTTTTGTTGGTCTCTCCCTCAACTGTGTTCAGCATAATAATCAAAGGGGGTTTCAGTCTGGGCAGGTAGGTAGCCATATGTAAGGGGTGATGTGCTGCCATAATCCTTGCCTTCAGTTCATCTTTGATATTACAAGGAGTTTTGTTGGTCTCTCCCTCAACTGTGTTCCGCGCATAATAATCAAGGGGGTTTCAGTCTGGGCAGGTAGGTAGCCATATGTAAGGGGTGATGTGCTGCCATAATCACTTGTACAGTTCATCTTTGATATTACAAGGAGTTTTGTTGGTCTCTCCCTCAACTGTGCCCCACACATAATAATCAAGGGGGTTTCAGTCTGGGCAGGTAGGTAGCCATATGTAAGGGGTGATGTGCTGCCATAATCCTTGCCTTCAGTTCATCTTTGATATTACAAGGAGTTTTGTTGGTCTCCCTCAACTGTGTTCCGCGCATAATAATCAAGGGGTTTCAGTCTAGGCAGGTAGGTAGCCATATGTAAGGGGTGATGTGCTGCCATAATCCTTGCCTTCAGTTCATCTTTGATATTACAAGGAGTTTGTTGGTCTCTCCTCAACTGTGTTCCGCACTTAATAATCAAGGGGTTTCAGTCTGGGCAGGTAGGTAGCCATATGTAAGGGGTGATGTGCTGCCATAATCCTTGCCTTCCAGTTCATCTTTGATATTATTAAAGGAGTTTTGTTGGTCTCTCCCTCAACTGTGCCCCACACATAATAATCAGGGGTTTCAGTCTGGGCAGGTAGGTAGCCATATGTAAGGGGTGATGTGCTGCCATAATCCTTGCCTTCAGTTCATCTTTGATATTACCAGAGTTTTGTGGTCTCTCCCTCATTGCAACGTTTTACATGGCACGTAATCAAAGGGTTTCAGTCTGGGCAGGTAGGTAGCCATATGTAAGGGGTGATGTGCTGCCATAATCCTTGCCTTCAGTTCATCTTTGATATTACAAGGAGTTTGTTGGTCTCTCCCTCAACTGTACACACATAATAATCAGGGTTTCAGTCTGGGCAGGTAGGTAGCCATATGTAAGGGGTGATGTGCTGCCATAATCCTTGCCTTCAGTTCATCTTTGATATTACAAGGAGTTTTGTTGGTCTCTCCCTCAACTGTGTTCCGCGCATAATAATCAAGGGGGTTTCAGTCTGGGCAGGTAGGTAGCCATATGTAAGGGGTGATGTGCTGCCATAATCCTTGCCTTCAGTTCATCTTTGATATTACAAGGAGTTTTGTTGGTCTCTCCCTCAACTGTGCCCCACATAATAATCAAGGGGGGTTTCAGTCTGGGCAGGTAGGTAGCCATATGTAAGGGGTGATGTGCTGCCATAATCCTTGCCTTCAGTTCATCTTTGATATTACAAGGAGTTTTGTTGGTCTCTCCCTCAACTGTGTTCCGCGCATAATAATCAAGGGGTTTCAGTCTGGGCAGGTAGGTAGCCATATGTAAGGGTGATGTGCTGCCATAATCCTTGCCTTCAGTTCATCTTTGATATTACAAGGAGTTTTGTTGGTCTCTCCCTCAACTGTGTTCCGCGCATAATAATCAAGGGGTTTCAGTCTGGGCAGGTGGGTAGCCATATGTAAGGGGTGATGTGCTGCCATAATCCTTGCCTTCAGTTCATCTTTGATGTACAAGGAGTTTTGTTGGTCTCTCCCTCAACTGTGTTCCGCGCATAATAATCAAAGGGGTTTCAGTCTGGGCAGGTAGGTAGCCATATGTAAGGGGTGATGTGCTGCCATAATCCTTGCCTTCCAGTTCATCTTTGATATTACAAGGAGTTTTTGTTGGTCTCTCCCTCAACTGTGTTCCGCGCATAATAATCAAGGGGTTTCAGTCTGGGCAGGTAGGTAGCCATATGTAAGGGGTGATGTGCTGCCATAATCCTTGCCTTCAGTTCATCTTTGATATTACAAGGAGTTTTGTTGGTCTCTCCCTCAACTGTGCCCCACACATAATAATCAAGGGGGTTTCAGTCTGGGCAGGTAGGTAGCCATATGTAAGGGGTGATGTGCTGCCATAATCCTTGCCTTCAGTTCATCTTTGATATTACAAGGAGTTTGTTGGTCTCTCCCTCAACTGTGTTCCGCGCATAATAATCAAGGGGGTTTCAGTCTGGGCAGGTAGGTAGCCATATGTAAGGGGTGATGTGCTGCCATAATCCTTGCCTTCAGTTCATCTTTGATATTACAAGGAGTTTTGTTGGTCTCTCCCTCAACTGTACTTACATAATAATCAAGGGGGTTTCAGTCTGGGCAGGTAGGTAGCCATATGTAGGGGGTGATGTGCTGCCATAATCCTTGCCTTCAGTTCATCTTTGATATTACAAGGAGTTTTGTGGTCTCTCCCTCATCTGTGCCCCACACATAATAATCAAGGGGGTTTCAGTCTGGGCAGGTAGGTAGCCATATGTAAAGGTGATGTGCTGCCATAATCCTTGCCTTCAGTTCATCTTTGATATTACAAGGAGTTTTGTTGGTCTCTCCCTCATCTGTGCCCCACACATAATAATCAAAAGGGGTTTCAGTCTGGGCAGGTAGGTAGCCATATGTAAGGGGTGATGTGCTGCCATAATCCTTGCCTTCAGTTCATCTTTGATATTACAGGGAGTTTTGTTGGTCTCTCCCTCAACTGTGTTCCACTTGCATAATAATCAAGGGGGTTTCAGTCTGGGCAGGTAGGTAGCCATATGTAAGGGGTGATGTGCTGCCATAATCCTTGCCTTCAGTTCATCTTTGATATTACAAGGAGTTTGTTGGTCTCTCCCTCAACTGTGCCCCACATAATAATCAAGGGAGTTTCAGTCTGGGCAGGTAGGTAGCCATATGTAAGGGGTGATGTGCTGCCATAATCCTTGCCTTCAGTTTCATCTTTGATATTACAAGAGTTTTGTTGGTCTCTCCCTCAACTGTGCCCCACACATAATAATCAAGGGGTTTCAGTCTGGGCAGGTAGGTAGCCATATGTAAGGGGTGATGTGCTGCCAATCCTTGCCTTCAGTTCATCTTTGATATTACAAGGAGTTTTGTTGGTCTCTCCCTCATCTGTGCCCCACACACCAATAATCAAGGGGGTTTCAGTCTGGGCAGGTAGGTAGCCATATGTAGAGGGTGATGTGCTGCCATAATCCCTTGCCTTCAGTTCATCTTTGATATTACAAGGAGTTTTGTTGGTCTCTCCCTCATCTGTGCCCCACACATAATAATCAAGGGGGGTTTCAGTCACAGGCAGGTAGGTAGCCATATGTAAGGGGTGATGTGCTGCCATAATCCTTGCCTTCAGTTCATCTTTGATATTACAGGGAGTTGTTGGTCTCTCCCTCAACTGTGTGTTCCGCGCATAATAATCAAGGGGGTTTCAGTCTGGGTGATGCAGGCTGGCAGCCATATGTAAGGGGTGATGTGCTGCCATAATCCTTGCCTTCAGTTCATCTTTGATATTACAAGGAGTTTTGTTGGTCTCTCCCTCAACTGTGCCCCACACATAATAATCAAGGGGTTTCAGTCTGGGCAGGTAGGTAGCCATATGTGAGGGTGATGTGCTGCCATAATCCTTGCCTTCAGTTCATCTTTGATATTACAAGGAGTTTGTTGGTCTCTCCCTCAACTGTGCCCCACACATAATAATCAAGGGGTTTCAGTCTGGGCAGGTAGGTAGCCATATGTAAGGGGTGATGTGCCATAATCCTTGCCTTCAGTTCATCTTTGATATTACAAGGAGTTTTGTTGGTCTCTCCCTCAACTGTGCCCCACATAATAATCAAGGGGGTTTCAGTCTGGGCAGGTAGGTAGCCATATGTAAGGGGTGATGTGCTGCCATAATCCGCCGCTGGTTCATCTTGATATTACAGGAGTTTTATTTGGTCTCTCCTCTCAACTGTGCCCCACACATAATAATCAAGGGGTTTCAGTCTGGGCAGGTAGGTAGCCATATGTAAGGGGTGATGTGCTGCCATAATCCTTGCCTTCAGTTCATCTTTGATATTACAAGAGGAGTTTTGTTGGTCTCTCCCTCAACTGTGCCCCACATAATAATCAAGGGGGTTTCAGTCTGGGCAGGTAGGTAGCCATATGTAAGGGGTGATGTGCTGCCATAATCCTTGCCTTCAGTTCATCTTTGATATTACAAAGAGTTTTGTTGAGTCTCTCCCTCAGCTGTGCCCCACACATAATAATCAAAGGGGTTTCAGTCTGGGCAGGTAGGTAGCCATATGTAAGGGGTGATGTGCTGCCATAATCCTTGCCTTCAGTTCATCTTTGATATTACAAGGAGTTTGTTGGTCTCTCCCTCCAGCTGTGCCCCACACATAATAATCAAGGGGTTCCAGTCTGGGCAGGTAGGTAGCCATATGTAAGGGGTGATGTGCTGCCACCAATCCTTGCCTTCAGTTCATCTTTGATATTACAAGGAGTTTTGTTGGTCTCTCCCTCATCTGTGCCCCACACATAATAATCAAGGGGGTTTCAGTCTGGGCAGGTAGGTAGCCATATGCCAAGGGGTGATGTGCTGCCATAATCCTTGCCTTCAGTTCATCTTTGATATTACAAAGTGGTCTCTCCCTCAACTGTGCCCCACACATAATAATCAAGGGGTTTCAGTCTGGGCAGGTAGGTAGCCATATGTAAGGGGTGATGTGCTGCCATAATCCTTGCCTTCAGTTCATCTTTGATATTACAAGGAGTTTGTTGGTCTCTCCTCAACTGTGCCCACACACATAATAATCAAGGGGGTTTCAGTCTGGGCAGGTAGAGTAGCCATATGTAAGGGTGATGTGCTGCCATAATCCTTGCCAGTTCATCTTTGATATTACAAGGAGTTTTGTTGGTCTCTCCCTCAACTGTGTTCCGCGCATAATAATCAAGGGGTTTCAGTCTGGGCAGGTAGGTAGCCATATGTAAGGGGTGATGTGCTGCCATAATCCTTGCCTTCAGTTCATCTTTGATATTACAAGGAGTTTTGTTGGTCTCTCCCTCAACTGTGTTCCGCGCATAATAATCAAGAGTTTCAGTCTGGGCAGGTAGGTAGCCATATGTAAGGGTGATGTGCTGCCATAATCCTTGCCTTCAGTTCATCTTTGATATTACAAAGGAGTTTTGTTAGGGTCTCTCCCTCAACTGTGCCCCACACATAATAATCAAGGGGTTTCAGTCTGGGCAGGTAGGTAGCCATATGTAAGGGGTGATGTGCTGCCATAATCCTTGCCTTCAGTTCATCTTTGATATTACAAGGAACTTTGTGGTCTCTCCCTCAACTGTGCCCCACACATAATAATCAAAGGGAGGTTTCAGTCTAGGCAGGTAGAGTAGCCATATGTAGAGGGTGATGTGCTGCCATAATCACTGCCTTCAGTTCATCTTTGATATTACAAAGGAGTTTTGTTGGTCTCTCCCTCAACCTAGCCTTACATAATAATCAAGGGGTTTCAGTCTGGGCAGGTAGGTAGCCATATGTAAGGGGTGATGTGCTGCCATAATCCTTGCCTTCAGTTCATCTTTGATATTACAAGGAGTTTTGTTGGTCTCTCCCTCAACTGTGCCCCACACATAATAATCAAGGGGGTTTCAGTCTGGGCAGGTAGGTAGCCATATGTAGGGTGATGTGCTGCCACGTAATCCTTGCCTTCAGTTCATCTTTGATATTACAAGGAGTTTTGTTGGTCTCTCCTCCAGCTGTGCCCCACACATAATAATCAGAGAGTTTCAGTCTGGGCAGGTAAGGTAGCCATGAGGGTGATGTGCTGCCATAATCCTTGCCTTCAGTTCATCCTTTGATATTACAAGAGTTTTGTTGGTCTCTCCCTCAACTGTGCCCCACATAATAATCAAGGGGGTTTCAGTCTGGGCAGGTAGGTAGCCATATGTAAGGGGTGATGTGCTGCCATAATCCTTGCCTTCAGTTCATCTTTGATATTACAAGGAGTTTTGTTGGTCTCTCCCTCAACTGTGCCCCACACATAATAATCAAGGGGTTTCAGTCTGGGCAGGTAGGTAGCCATATGTAAGGGGTGATGTGCTGCCACCAATCTGCCTTCAGTTCATCTTTGATATTACAAGGAGTTTTGTTGGTCTCTCCCTCAACTGTGCCCCACAATAATCAAGGGGTTTCAGTCTGGGCAGGTAGGTAGCCATATGTAAGGGTATTTTGCCATAATCCTTGCCTTCAGTTCATCTTTGATATTACAAGGAGTTTTGTTGGTCTCTCCTGTACCCCACACATAATAATCAAGGGGTTTCAGTCTGGGCAGGTAGGTAGCCATATGTAAGGGGTGATGTGCTGCCATAATCCTTGCCTTCAGTTTCATCTTTGATACAAGGAGTTTTGTTGGTCTCTCCCTCAACTGTGCCCCCCACACATAATAATCAGGGTTTCAGTCTGGGCAGGTAGGTAGCCATATGTAAGGGGTGATGTGCTGCCATAATCCTTGCCTTCAGTTCATCTTTGATATTACAAGGAGTTTTGTTGGTCTCTCCCACAAACTGTGCCCCACATAATAATCAGGGGTTTTCAGTCTGGGCAGGTAGGTAGCCATATGTAAGGGGTGATGTGCTGCCATAATCCTTTACTTATTCAGTTCATCTTTGATATTACAAGGAGTTTGTTGGTCTCCTCCTTTAGTACTTACATAATAATCAAGGGGTTTCAGTCTGGGCAGGTAGGTAGCCATATGTGAGGGGTGATGTGCTGCCATAATCCTTGCCTTCAGTTCATCTTTGATATTACAAGGAGTTTGTTGGTCTCTCCCTCAACTGTGCCCCACACATAATAATCAAGGGGGTTTCAGTCTGGGCAGGTAGGTAGCCATATGTAAGGGGTGATGTGCTGCCATAATCCTTGCCTTCAGTTCATCTTTGATATTACAAGGAGTTTTGTTGGTCTCTCCCTCAACTGTGTTCCGCGCATAATAATCAAGGGGGTTTCAGTCTGGGCAGGTAGGTAGCCATATGTAAGGGGTGATGTGCTGCCATAATCCTTGCCTTCAGTTCATCTTTGATATTACAAGGAGTTTTGTTGGTCTCTCGCTCATCTGTGCCCCACACATAATAATCAAGAGGGTTGCAATCTGGGGAAATTGAAGATGTAAGGGGTGATGTGGTCATAGAAATTGTATGACACCCATGTTTGGTTCTCTTGTTTGTATGTGATGGTGCAGAGTCTGGACTATCAGGCGGATAATGCCAAAACCCAGATAACGTCTACCTCTACCACCCTTAATGAAGAGACAAATAACCAAAAAGGAAGATATATTCGTCATGCCCCGGGTGTACATATCAGGCGGATAATGCCAAAACCCAGATAACGTCTACCTCTACCACCCTTAATGAAGAGACAAATAACCAAAAAGGAAGATATATTCGTCATGCCCCGGGTGTACATATCAGGCGGATAATGCCAAAACCCAGATAACGTCTACCTCTACCACCCTTAATGAAGAGACAAATAACCAAAAAGGAAGATATATTCGTCATGCCCCGGGTGTACATATCAGGCGGATAATGCCAAAACCCAGATAACGTCTACCTCTAGCACCCTTAAAGAAGAGACAAATAACCAAAAAGGAAGATATATTCGTCATGCCCCGGGTGTACATATCAGGCGGATAATGCCAAAACCCAGATAACGTCTACCTCTAGCACCCTTAAAGAAGAGACAAATAACCAAAAAGGAAGATATATTCGTCATGCCCCGGGTGTACATATCAGGCGGATAATGCCAAAACCCAGATAACGTCTACCTCTAGCACCCTTAAAGAAGAGACAAATAACCAAAAAGGAAGATATATTCGTCATGCCCCGGGTGTACATATCAGGCGGATAATGCCAAAACCCAGATAACGTCTACCTCTAGCACCCTTAAAGAAGAGACAAATAACCAAAAAGGAAGATATATTCGTCATGCCCCGGGTGTACATATCGTGTCTGCCCAGTAATCAAAGCAACAGAATTTCCCATTGCGTCAGTACCATCGCATTGATTCGAGAATCAAATGTACCAAGAGAAGATCGCTCATGTACACGAAGACTATAAGACCCATTGAGAGAAGGAGGTATAACGAGGGTTACTCGGGATGCATGTGCCCAATTACTAATTATTTAATTAGAAGAGCATTTCATATCTATATCTATAAAAGTGACGAGGTTGGTGTTGGTTGGTTGGTGTTGGTTGGTTGGTTATTTTTGTTTTATGGCATATCAACCTCGGCGGGTCATTTATTGTCAACTAAATTTTATTTATTTATTGCTGGTTTATTTATTCATTGCTGGTAATACCTTTTTCTTTCAACAATTTATTTTTGTTTTTATATAAGTTTTGTGTTCAGTAATAATTTTTTTTTCGAGTACCAAGATTCATTGGGATTTGTTTTTAAGGGCAGGGTCCCCAAGTCCTACCCTGATATTTAACCCATAACTGGAGGGAAGGGACGGATTAATACCTTTCCCAAGGTTACCAGTGCTTAAGTGAATGCAGGGTATTCAACCGGAATTCGAACTCGGATCGCCAATTTCTATTTCCGAGCCGATATCCACTGCACCACAACGCACATCCGTCATTAAACACTTACAGCACCTGGTATTCCCAAGCGGTTCCCCATCTCAGTACTAACCAGGCTCAACGTTGCTTAATTGGACGTTGTGTAAGTATTTGTTTGCTTGATAGATTTAACTTAGCGTCTGCATTTTGTGGTCTGGCTCGACGGGAGTTGCGCTCAGATGTAGATCAAAATTTTAAAACGCTAACGACACCTTAAATTTTTCAGAATGCCAAAATCCTCACAAAGTCAGGGATCAGTTTATGTATTGATTATAATATAGAATAGATCACCCCACTTCATATTATCTATATCTATATATGTTGCCACTTCCACTCCCATCCTAATCCAATAGAGACATTCTATATTGTTTATCTATATCTATAAAATGGCGAGGGGGGACGTTGTGTAAGTATTTGCTATGTAAATTCATCATATGTTTTTTATTCTTATTATTCCGTAAACTACTCGAGTTAAACAGAGCTAAACTGCTATTTGTATATATATATAAGATATAATAAGGACACTTTTGACTTAAGAGAAAATTTGATGAATAATGAATTTGTACAATAATGAATTTGTACATATTTTTTCATTTTTATATAAATTTTAATTAGAAAAAATTAAGTTTTAATTTTTTGAAAATTTTTACTTAATTTCATCCTTTTCGATGATATTATTATTAAGTGAAAACTATATTTGCTCAAATTTATATAAAAGAAAAAGCTTAATACAAATCAGTTCTCCCCCATGTATGTGTTAATTAGTGGAGCTTGCGTCAGTAAAATATAATTATCTACCTCTCCACACCAAATGTGAAAATAGATTCTAAGTTTAAATAACCCATAAAAAATAAAGTACACGAATTTAAGCGCCGTAATAGATTGGCGGTTAGGTCTCATCATTTTACTATTGAAATTCAGTCCTGATGCTATTCCAAGCGACTATGGTCTATACCGCTAAATGGCACACTGACTAGTGAATCAACACTTTTGACGAAGTCAGAGAAGCTTATTTATAATTATTTTTTATTCAAAGCCAACGGGCTGGTATCTGGGGGAGATTCGGATGCTGGCTGATCGCTGGTAGAAGGTCGTCGAGAATGATGAATTTCATTTTGACGGATAAATATGTGTGTTGCTTCATACAATTTTCTTGTTTTCTCATTCGCTTTCTAAGTTTAGGACTTTCTGGCCAAACTAATAATTTATCTGAATGCTCTCATTTCGAGTTGTTATCCATCACAACATCTACGCGTTTTAAGCTTACAACACCTGAGTATTCCAGGCGCTCACTCATCTAGATATTGACCAGACTCAAAGTAGCATAACTGAAGAGCGATAGAAAGGCTGAGGTATAGAGTATTGAAAGCCTTTTTTGTTAATATTCGTGGAATTTCTATGGGCTGGGAAGTTATTATTTAGCATTTCGACGGAAGCGTCGACCTTTCAAACGTCAAGATAAAGATTTCTTGTTCGTTCGAAGTTTGTAAAATTGTTGATATTTCCATATTGGTTTTAGCCTAGCAGGAAAAGTAGAGAAAAAATTCAGATGATAGGTCGGCACTGGATGAATCTCGACATTACGGGAATAAACTTCAGTCCTGTTGATATTTACAACATTTCTGCCTTATTGATTTTACGAGTGCTGGTTTTATTTGAAGTTTGATATTTTCATATAACTCTTGTGTTTTCTGACGTGGTATCTATCTCTCTATCTATCAATCGATTTCAATGTCTTCTTATCTATATATCTCATTATATCTATCTGTACACGCACACACACACACACACACACACACACATATATATATATATTCGTCATCCATATACAAGCCTGTTTCGCAGCTCATCAGTATGGTTAGACATCCAGTAGCTTCTGGCCGGGATCGAAACTCGACCGATTTGGTGTCAGTCAGAGTCGCTAACCTCTAAGGCATAGGCGTATGGAATCAGAGAATGGAAATTTTAGTGTGTTGTATATAAGTGGTTTATACACACGCCAGTCACCGAAAGAACTCAATTCATTACTGAAGAGTAATGCATAAATTGCGGAAGCGGTAACTGTTTTGTTTTTGCTTTTTTAATTTTCCTCTCTAGAGAGCTCAATCAAAATGGGAGCATAATATATTGGTCATGCACATACAAGCCTGTTTCGCTGTATCACAGCTCATTAGTGTGGCTAGACATCCACTTGCTTCTGGTCGAGATCGAATCTTGACCGATATGGTGTCAGTCGGAGTCGCTAACCTCTAAGCCACAGAAGTATGGAATCACTGAACAGTTATAGGTCAGATTTAAATTAAATTAGACAACGAAACAGTTGTATTAGAAATACCCAATACATTTTTGAAGGAAGATGAAGTTTCAACATATAGAGCATTTACATATTTAGGTAGAGAAGCCGGTGACGCTACCGTGGTTTTGATCTTTTCGGTTTCGTTAGGCGATTTGTTTTTCGCTTGACGAATTGCCTGACGAAACAGAAAATGCAAACATTAGCTGCATCTTGCAAATTGTCTTTATGCCAATACTATTTTTACTTCCCAAACATTATAATAGTTTAATTCCCATAAACATCGAGGGAACTTAACATCTCTCAATATGTCTCGGGTTTGACATATAGAATGGCGCCACTACTAAAATAATAATATATTTTTTATGGAATACTAACCTTCAGATGGCACGTGACAAAAATAGGATTATCTAATCTAATTTAAACTTATTTATAAATAAAACTTTGTCTGTGCGCGTGCGCGCGCGCGTGTGTGTGTGTGTGTATCCATTACCTATAGACTCCGAAACGGCTCAACCGATTTTCTTGAAAATTTACACAGTTGCACAATAAGTGTCTGCGAATGTTTTTAGCTAGGTTTTGTGACGAGGTACCCGCGATAAATATCAAAAATCGATAATTGAAAAAATCGGGTTATAGAAGGAGTGGTTATTTGATACACTCATAGACAAAAACATAAGAAACGATATTCAGAAGTTTCAAGGTTGCAGTTCTTACAATAGTGCATAAAATCGATAATATACAAAAGGCAAGATGTTTGTGTGTGTGTCTGTTTATCTGTCTGTATGTCCTTTATACAAATCCACAATTTTTATCCGATTCTCACCAAACTTCACACAAATATTCTTTAGGCTGAGTCTGAACTCCAGGAGCATGGATTAGTTTTAAAGCTTTCATTAAACCCGAGCAACGCCGGGATATACTGCTAGTTACTTTACAAATTACAGTTAACTAAAAATCTGAATTTTGTTTGTTGATAAAGCATTGCTTTCTGATGAGAAAAATAATGTTCAAGCAAAGCAATGACTTGATAAGTGTTATTCGGACGCTGCTTCGTCTGAAACAGCGGTTAAGAGGTGGTATTTTTTTTTTAATCGTATCACCAAGGCGGTAACGCCACTGACGTGCAGGGGTCTACATAATAGTGAAAAAATTGGAAAAGAGAAAGTCGGAAACCACATCCTAACCAGGGAACAAGGGATGGGCCTCTTAACCTGTTCAATAGACGTGGGTGGAGTGTGAACCGGGCGATAGATAGATCTATCTACTCCAATTGAAAAAAAAACTATGTGAGAAGATTGGAAAATAGAAAGCCGGAAATCACATCCTAAACAGGAAACAAGGGATGAGACTCTTAACCTGTTCAATAGACGTGAGTGGAGTGTGAACCGGGCGATAGATAGATCTATCTACTCCAATTTTAATCTAATGCCAACTTTAAACGCGGTCGTACAGACACAAATGATGCTGAACGCTCAGGTCGCCCAAATTCAGCAGTTGTTCCAAAAAACACCAAAAAAATTCCACAAACTCGTTTTGATCGAAGGAGAAGAACATATTAGAAGGCAGTTTATTCACCATTTCGCATGAACATTTGTCAATGAGAAAAGCGGTGTTCAAAATGGATGCCGCTTTTGCTCACAGTCGATCAAAAACAACAACGCGTCAACGATTCAGAGCGTTGTTTGCAACTGTTTCAAAGCAAAAATAACGAGTTTTTGAGTAAATATATGACAATGGATGAAACATGGGTCAACCACTTCACTCCGGAATCGAATCGGCAGTCAGCTGAGTGGACAGCAACAGGTGAAAGCTGTCCAATACGACCATAGACGCAAACATCAGCAGGCAAGGTTTTGGCTTCCGTATTTTGGGATGGACAAAATATTTTATTCATCGATTTCCTTGAGAAAGGAAGAACCATTAATAGTGAATATTATATAGCATTATAGGTGCGTTTGATGGAAAAAATAGCTACAAAACGGCCACAAATGAAGAAGAAATAGAAGTCGATCGCAACGACGGCAAAACTACATGAATTTCACTATAAATTTCTTCTGCAACCACTATATTCTCAAGATTTTGCCCCCAGTGATGACTGGTTGTTTGCAGACTTCAAAGAAATGCTCCAGGGAAAGAGATTTAGGCAATATTGAAGAAGTGACATCAGAGACTGAGGCATATTCTGAGGATAAACACAAATCATTCTACACAAAAAGCATCGAATTGTTAAAGAGGCGTTGGAATCAGTGTATCACTCTAGAAGAAGACTATGTTGATGAATAAAGTCGAATTTTGCCTAAAAGAAGTGTTTAATTCAAATCTCTTAAATGGTCAGTTCCTAATACGCAACTGAAACTGCGTAACTCGGTGTCGTACCAACTACGTTTTAACGTATTCCATGCACAATTTAAACACACGCCAGTAGCCGAGAGTGTTCAAATTCATTACTGAATGAACGAGGCGTAAATAGCAGCCAGTAGCTACTATTGTTAAGTCCAACATTTTTCCATAGTACTCAGTCGGCGGGTGGAAGGGTAAATAAACAACTGAATATATATATATATATATAATGAAAAATCTGTAAAAAAAAGGAGACAATAATTCAACAAGTTATCTAATTAATATAAAATATTAAATAGATAAAAATGGATATTATCCAGAGGTAAAAAAAAAAATTAACATATAATTGAAGGATTATAAATCGAGAATTTATTTCTGCAATTGTCTCGTTAGACCCGAAAAATCAAATAATTTAATTAAATTGATAATGTTCGAAAAATTATGATATATCAACGTAAAAATAAAATGGGCAGATATAATTGAATATAATTACACTAACAAATAACAAACAATCACCAAAAATTAAAAATTAAATTAAATTAAATTATATATATATATATGGGTGTGTGTGTGTGTGTGTGTGTGTGTGTGTGTGTGTGTGTGTGTGTGTGTGTGTGTGTGTGTGTGTGTGTGTGTGTGTGTGTGTGTGTTTTGAACGACAAAATGCTGATACATACTTAAGGAGGATGACCATGGTGAGAAAGGACACACTATAAAAACAAATTGTTTAATGATGTCGCTTAAAGACAGAAAGGGGTTTTCAAAAAAGATTAAAATTACATTACCTAAGTTTTTCCTAATTTTAATCTTCTTCCTTTGACATATACACATCACTAGTTTTATCGGACGAAATGTTTGCGCAAGTCTTTCTCTTTTTTTTTTTTTTAAGCGGATGTTCTTTTTTATTTCCCCACTTTCTGTTTTTAAGCGGCATCATTAAACTATTTATTTTATAGTTCGTCATTTCTCAACATGGTCTTATTCCTTAAGTATATATATATATATATATATATATATATATATATATATATTCGAGTGAGTATAGAATGAGGAGAGAAAAAAGAAAATTTTTTTCCTTCCAAAACATTAATTTAAAACAGTGCTCGATATATGATGTATAGAGCAGTGAATATTTATTATAAATTACGTTTTAGAACATGTACATAATTTCTTCTATACATGTCCTCTTCCCTACAATCATATGTTTGTTTCAGTGTTTGGATGTAAAAAATTCCTCAGGGGAAATAAAGGTTTGGAATCATTCTCTGTTTATATTTGGTTCGTTGTTGTCGTGGGGGTTGGTTGGGGTTATTGGTAATTAAGTGAATGTCTCGTTTTGATCGTTAGACTTTTGAGGAATTTGGTGTGTAAGTTTGAAATTGTTGATTAATGGTATAATCTGTTGTAATGTATGTTTTATCTTTTTATCAGTTGGGTATATCTTTTGGTTAGGATTTGTAAGAGGACTCTGTTGAGTGGTCATTTTTATGGTTGGCTATCATTTAATTGGTTGATGTCTGCTGTTAGTGGACCGAATTCATGTATTTACTTTGATCCTGTGTCTAGGCTTTCATAGACGTGATATATATATATATATATATATATATATATGAAACAAAGGTTGATTTTATTTATTTTCTTTTTTCTTTGAACTTGTAAGGGAAGTTACTAAAAAAACTTTTTTGGGCTTTGAAGGATTCTCATGACTTATACTAAGTTAAAATTAGTAATTTTTTTTAAATTTTATTTTTTTCTTATTAGAGTTGATAGACCCTACTACCGCCTAGTTCATACTCCTCCCTCTTCTTTTGAACAGGAGTAGAGGTGCATGCCTTGTTTCTTGGTTTGGAAGGGGTCGCCGGTTTTTTTCCTCTCCTCTGGCCCTAGTGGAGTACTGTCGCAAGCTTTTTACAATGTTTGTGGATGGTGGCAACGTCTGTTTATTCTGAGGGTACGGGTTGGCAGGTTCCTGGTTGTTGCTTCCTACTGGTAGTTAGGATCCCGGACTCTTGTGTAGCGTCTTAAGAGGCTTCTCTGATCAACAGTGGAAAAATATCGGGGTTTCTTGTAGTGTCATATTGCGCATGGATGTGTGTCCATGCAAGAGCCTCCGGTTGGCAACCCTGATGCCACATTATACTGCAGTCTGCGCCAGTTTCCTAACAAAAAACGCTTAAACCCGTCAACATCTCCTTCGTGAACAGGTATCTGTACCAACTTTTGCAGCGTTGAATCCTTCCTCCAAGTAAACTCACCTGACATCTTAGCCCTCTGTGAAACTAACGTTGACCCTTCTATCCCCTCATCTATATTCTACATCCCTGGTTACCTTCTCCTCTTCATAAAAGACACCAATGCCCATATGCATGGACTTGCTGTTTATGCCAGTGAACATCTCCCGCTAGCTTGAGTGATCCCTCTAGAATCTCTAGATCATTCTTAAATGTGTTTCCATCTCTCCCTACTAAGCTCGGTTAGTTATCTTTTCTTTCTCAACCCCCCCACCCAATCTCCTGACTGTTACGTACTTGACAGCATTTCGAATAATATTGGTAAGGTCATTTCTTCTTATCCATTCGCCCGTTTGAAGACTTTAATGCCCACCACGTCAAGTGGCAGGAAAACTTTCTTACAGATCTTGCTGGTGTCCATACCATGAACTTTTCAATAACTCAGTCCCTTGTGCAAATGATGGATTTCCCCACGTGTTTCTCTAATAACCCTAATGGACCTGACTCACTGCTAGATCTCTGTTTCACTTCCATTCCTGACTTTTGCAATCTCAGGCAGCTTTGCCCTCTTGGAAACTCTAACGATGTGGTGGCTTTCGTTAACATCTTCTTCCACTCCCACTCCACCCAGAAACCTCAGACCAGCAGAATGTCAGACTGGGACATGTTCCGCGATTTCCTGTGTGACATTCCCCGGAGGAAAGTTTTTAGTCTTCCCATTGAAGACTCTCCGCCCGAGGTCTCCTCTTGGGCTAAGGCTGGCATCGATGCTTTCATCCCAGCCAGGAAGTTGTGACTTAAACCCCATTCGTTCCGCTGGTTTTCACCTGCTTCTCGGCAGCTATAACTCACCGAAATCACTTCTTCCGGCTTTATCAGATCCACACGTCAGACCATAACAGGCGCCTTTTTCCCTCTACTCGTAATGAGTGCAAGAAGATACTTAATGAAGCTAAGATGCTGTTTGCTGACAGAATAAAGCAGCGTATAGCAACCCGTTAGTTTGGCTCCAAATAATACTGACGGCGTTGCAAAAGTGTACTAAATAACAGTAGACCCTCAATCCCCAATCTAATCAATTGAATTTAATTAATTTGAAGTCCTTACATCTTCAGCAGATAAGGACAAGTGCCAGATTCTCCACCAACTCGACACTGGATTCGTTTGAAGTATCTATCCGACTTCCCACCTGGAACTGAGACCCAACTGAATGATGTCCACATTAACCGCTCGCTTGTCTCTTACATAATTTCAATGCTTGACCTCCATAAAACGAGCTGAGGTGACGGTATCCCAATCATTGTCCTAAAGAAATGTGCTTCTGAACTCTCCTTTGTTTTCTCCAAACTCTATAACTACTGCTTCTCTGCTTCTTTCCTTCCTGCCGGCTGGAAGTTCTTCTCTGTGGTTCCTATATTTAAGAATTTTGGAGAACTCTCGG
Organism: Ascarosepion bandense; assembly: GCA_037127315.1. NCBI lineage: Eukaryota > Metazoa > Mollusca > Cephalopoda > Sepiida > Sepiidae > Ascarosepion > Ascarosepion bandense. The sequence continues at coordinate 2,679,607 of JBBBDQ010000332.1, forward strand.
ATCCCTCTAATTATTGCCCTATTAGCCTCCTCCTGATTTTTGGCAGTGTTGAAGACCATTATCAATTTAGCATCTCACAGTCCAGTCTCTTCTCTAACAAACAGTATGGTTTCTGCTTCACCAGGTCTACTGCTGATGTTCAAACGACCACCGCTGAGTATATATACCAGGCTCTCGATAAGAACGGCAATACTCGGGCTATTTCTCTATATATCTCCAAAGGGTTTAACAGAGTCTGGCATGCTGGCCTTCTACGCAAGCTAAGGGGCTATGGTATAACTGGACGATTGTTTGATTTAATCAAGTCTTTTTTTTCAAATCGCGTAAAGAAGATAAATTTGAAAGGACATGCCTCTCGATACTATCATACGAACGCGGTTGTACCTCAAGGCTCTATTCTAGGCCCTACGCTTTTTCTGATTTTCAGCAACGATCTCCCCGATGTAAACAGATCCCAAGTAGGCATCTACGCTGACGACACTACCATTTACTCTCTACTCGATCAATAATCCGCTGAGGTTGACAAAGCGAACCTCGCTGCTGAGCTTGAAAATGACCTCCAATCTGTGGCGGACTGGGGTAAGAAATGGCTCCTGAATGTTAATGCTTTTAAAATGAGGCTGCTATCTGTTAACTACCACAATCACTCCTACCCTCTCTTTAGCATATTTCCCTGAAACCAAAACACTGTGGCTTCTTGGCCTAACCTCTCAGCAGATCTCAAGTGTAATACATACATCGAATCCATAGTTAAATCTGCTGCAACGAAGGTCCGTTCACTGTGTAGACCAGGAAGTTTTTTCCCGTTTGAATCCATCCTGCACTAATCTACCGTTCGCCCGTGTATTGAATAATCATGTCCTCATTTTGTTTCAATTAATTTGCACACGGTTGTATAACCAACACTATCTGCCACATGGTTTGATTGTCTGAGATTAAACCAATCTTCCCACCAGGTTTTTCTTGTGTGCAAGTGTAACACTATACACATTCTTCTTTTTTAGGTGCCGTGTAGGCGATCATGACTCTTTACATCTTCCTTTCCCTTGTAGCTCTTAATAGATTTTGTCGTGTTATTTCACCCAAACCTTGCTCTACCATCTATTTGCTTAAGCCCATCAAGTATGTCATGCACTTTTTCTTCTGTCTCTCTTCCCCTCTACCCGCCCTGTGAGAATCAGGTTCTTCAAACCATCCTTCCTCATTACGTGTCACAGAAATTCCTTGGCGTTAAGTATTTTTTGTTTGTTTGTTTGTTTGTTTGTTTGTTTTTTTTTGTCTTTCCATTCTCTACAAAACTTCGCACCTCAGTGTCACACTTTCCGTCACATAACGGTTAAAAATAAGTTCTGTCAAAAGCGAAGGGGAACTTCATGTAGGTTTAAAGGCTATCCAGCACAAATAGGTAATCTTTGTGTATACAACTAAGAGCAGACGGTTTTTTCGACTGAAGCCAACAACGAGGTCGGAAGGTTCCTCCGATGAAATCAACATCCGTGTACTCGTAAGCAAAGAGATTCTTCAGGTTGGCGGAAATCATACCCTGAGAGATTTAATCTGGAGAGGGACGCACCCTGACATGTGTATTTGCCCTAAACACGCTGTGTATGAATAGCACTTATGTATAGCTCCTCAGCTTTCAATTCAGATTTGTGAAGTTAACTGGCGCATCAACCCTAGGTTTTATATATATATATATATATATATGTGTGTGTGTGTGTGTGTGTGTGTGTGTGTGTGTGTGTGTGTGTGTGTGTAATGAATATTGTTTGTCTGAAAATGGTCTAGCAATTCGTCGAAGAATCTCTAGAAACATAGCAAAAGCAGCACACAAAATATGGCGGCAATATTTCGTGCACTAATGAATAATACTCATAAACGTGCAAGATAGATTCTGTCTAGAATAAATTGTCGGGCACGACACCAGGAATCGATTTTCCTAATAGAAGACTTAGCAATAGAATCAATATAATCGTTCAACTTCATATCAGTGGAAATAAAAAATAAAATAAAATATCTCGAGACGAAGAAAGTGCAATGAGAGGCATTCTTGGAGCTTATTAATCCTGGGTGTGACAATAAACTCTATCCGGCATCAAAACCCCTGATCAAGAGATTGGATGTTTTAGGGGAACGTGGAACCACCTTTTAATTGTTGTTGCACCCAGGTTCACTTTTAACCGGAGTGATAGCACCCGTTAGGGTCAAAGCTATGGACAAATAGTAAACCCTCAAACAACCACAAAGTAAAGAAAATCTGAAAAATAGATTTTTATAATGCAAATATCAACAATACATTTTTATATATAACAAATAACATAATTAACAATACATATTTACGGTAAAATTAACAGTATTTCATATTTATTGAAACATTAGAAGCCATACTTTTTTATATAAAAAAATTACCAACAAAACATATTTATAGTAAAATTACCAATTACGTTTTAAAGCAGAATTGCCAACAATTCGTTTTATCTAGAGTTGAAGGCACAAAATTAAGTTTAAAATATATTTTTTAAAGTTAATAAAACTGTTCAAAATTTTGGCATTAAATCAATCATAGTGGTTAATATGCCGTTAAACAAAATCAGCCAAACAAACAACATGAATAACCATTTTATGACATCAATCCATATAATATCCTACAATTTCGTAAAGATATCAAACTGTATTGCAAAATACAACTTCAACAAAACTACAGCATAAAACATACAGATCAACGCCTCTAGTAAATATATCCCCATATATATGCAAAAAACCTAAATATTATCTACCATGTATTGAATTGTGAAAACAAAATAACACATATCATATTTTTTATTACTTCAAAGCTCCCAAGAAAATTAAGGTTCAGCATTAAATGATCTATAAAAAGTTTGTAATAAACAAAGAAATCAGCTTATCAATCCTGGAGGTTAGCATCAATTATAATAATGACAGGCAAAAATAATTAGATTCATGAATAACAATGAAATTTTTGTTGCTTAATTCGTTAAGGCGTTATCTATGTAAAACAAGCTTTCTGGGCATACGAATGTGAATTTCTTTTTTATCCCAATTTTTGATGTTTACGATGATAGACGAAGAGTTGATCGACAGAGAATATTTTGATAAAAAGCAACAGAAATATGAGGTTAATAAAAATCGGTAATGGAAAATATATCAGCTAAGAATCTCAAAATAAATCAGTCCCGGAAATGCTTTGACCAGGAAACACAGACTGAATTAAAAGCCCCATCAAACAGAGTGAATATAGAAAGTAGAGTAGGGGTTGAAGGTTGATAAAAATCATGGAACGACGAAAACAGTTCCGGTGAAAAATAACCTCGTAAAATCTGGAATTCCCCACCTATTTTTTCTTTTTTGGCTAGTTTTTTTTTTTTACATTTAATTTTTATTTATTTATTTATTTTTTTCACTGTTTTACGAGGTAATATTTTCTTTAGCCAGTAAATGAGACGTGACGACATGGTAGAAATTGATGATTTAATACCGGCCAATAAATAGCAAAAGCTGATACAACATGCACCTGGCACAGGGATGAGAAGTAGATTTTGTGGGTGGCTACTCCGAACGGCTTCGGTGTCGACATGAACAGCCTGTACGTCATAGAAGTAATGTCTTATGGTTTAGGCCACCTGTGCCCTGGTTAATAAAGATTGATTCAAAAAGTCTATCGTTTTAAAAATCTCAGAATAAAAATTTAGTCATAAAGCATTTGGCTTAATTTGGTTTGTTTGTTTAACGGCATATCAACTCCTGATGGGTCATTTCATACCAAAATTGTATTTTTTGTGAGTTACTGTATTCTTTTTTCAAAAAATATATTACCGGTAAATATATTTTTATATTTCCATATTTGGATTTCAGTTTTGAGGTTTGCTATTTACCCATAACTGTGGTCCTAACAGGTGCAACCACCCTATGTCAAAGTGGACCTCGGAACAAAAGGAATCAAGGGTTTGTTTCAGGTTTCTCAAAACCATCTAATCTGAGGATCCGAAGAGTTGTTGCCAGATGTAGTTTATCGTCATACCCACGAATTTTCTGAAATTTACAAACTTTCCTTAACACAAACAAAACTTGCGAAATGTCACAACTCGATATGAAATGTTTGACGTCCAATGGAAAGCCAATTATGACATCCGGGAGTGAATTCCCAAACGAAATAAAAGACGAGCAAGTTTGACCGTCAGTCAGAAAGAGATGAGATGAGCACAGTAACACGTAGCCTTGAGAAACGCCAAGCAAACGCATTGTCTTTCCCTTTCTCTCTAACCTCATTCTTCTTCCTCGTTCACCTTTCACCTCCTTCCTTCCACCAAAAAACACTGAGCGAAATCTTCAAAAGCACTGCAACGCGACAAAAGCTCATAGACACGGATATACAAACATACAAGCAAGGACTACTACGAACTCTACCCTTAACTTCTTAATAATGTTTCTAATTGAACATTAACTTCTACTAATTCTTTCTTATTCTTTTCCATCAATAAATTTCCTTTCACGCATACAAAATGTATACTTTTATTCTTCCAGGAATCCATACATTCCAATCTCCAACCTTCTGATGATTACGAATAAAAATCTAAGCTGTCGTCATGTATTACACAAGGCCTAATTAATAAACATTAACCATTTTCCTAAAACTACAACTTAAAAGATTTAGAAAAATTAACGATTATGGAATCATTTTTCAATACTGTGTACCTTTTCTATCAATAAATTTCAACCTTCTGATGATTACGAATAAAATTCTAAGCTGTGAGGACTTCGGTTATGTATGGCACAAGGCCTAATTAATAACATTAACCATTTCCCTATAACTACAATTTAAAAGAAACTCGACCGATTTGGTGTCAGTCGGAGTCTCTACTCCCTTAGCCATCGGCGCATAGGGTCAGAAAGGGAAATTTTAACGTCTTGTATGCAAGCAGTGTATACAGACGCCAGTCACCGAGAGAACTCAATTCATTTCTGAAGAGTCACACGCATTATAGCCGAAGTGGAAACTGTTTTTAAAATTTTCTTCTCCAGAGAGCTCAATCATAATGAGAGCATAATATATTAGTCATCCACATACAAGCCCATTTCGCTGTATCACAGCTCATCAGTGTGGCTATATATATATATATATATATATATATATATATTGTGTGTGTGTGTGTGTGTGTGTGTGCATTTAGGCAGTATTTTTTCATTGATGCATGTTTCATTAAATAATATAGACTAGTTTTTTCTATTTATTTTATGTAAATTCTTTTCATATAATCTGATAAGTTTGATGACATCATCATTGAAATACGAAAGAAAATCACAAGATTGATACATATTCTTTATTCCTATCTGAGCTTTCGGCTTCTGTTTTGCAATTTTCGCCTCCAGCGTCCCGTACGCACTTGTTCGTCGTCGCTTTGAAATCTTCCATGTAAACAAAAACAGTCTATCATTATTGTTCGTCCGTTAACTCTTTAATACATTGTAATATAATTGTCATCTTGGATAATAGCTTATGTAAAATAAATAAACAAAACTTGTCTATACTATTTAATGAAAAAAGTATCAATATATATATATATATAGTTCTGCTTGTAACTATTTTGGACTGGCTATTTTTGCTCCTTTTATTAATGGGCTAGGTATTTTAATTTCAAAGAAAGTATTTTCGCCGGAAGTTAGAATCAACTTGCGGTGATCAGCAAGTCAGGTAAGTGCCATACGTGATACACGCTTTGGCCGATCATGTCTCGAAAGAAACATGACTGACTGGGCAGAAGATTATCCCGCAGTAGGTTGCTATTGCTTTCTGCAGTAGACTGGTTGCCGACCAAGGCTATAAAACCCAATCTGTCCTATTATTTAACCCATAACTGGAGGGAAAAGACGGATTAATACCTTTCCCAAGGGTATTTGTGCGTAAGTGAATGCAAGGAATTCAACTGGAATTCGAACTCAGTACGCCGATCTCTCGTTCCGAGTCGATATCCACTGCACCACAACGCACATCTGCGCATCACAACGGTGATAAATTACTGAAATAGCTCGCCAGACGCTTTCAAGTTTGTAGTATGCATTGGCCACAGTGTGTTTGCGCAATTCCCACTGGTTCGACCTTCCTATCCGATCTTGTTAATTGTTATGCTTTTTTAAAGCCGTTCTTCTATATTCATATATTATTGTCACTTTAATCTCTGCAAATTTTGCTGTAACTTTTTAAGTTGCAAGTTTAATCAGTTCCTTCTACTTCTTCTCCCTGCTGTGTGCTTTCAGGACGTAGGCGATCATGGCTTTCCACGTCTTCCTATCTATGGTGACTCTTAGCACGCTTTCTCCTGTTACAACACGCAACCCTCGTTTTGTCACCCTCCTGATCAGGCTCTTCAAAATGTTACCCGCTGCTTTCCCTTGTCTCTTTTCCTCTCTATCTGGCATGTTAGAATCAGATTCTCCAAGCCTTCCTTCCTCATTGCATGTCCCACGAAATTTAACTGTCTCTTCCTGACGCTCAGTATTAATTTCCTTTTCGTTTCCATCCTTTTCAAAACCTCGTCATTGCTTACACGCTCAATCCATGATATTAGCAGCATTCTTTTGTAGAACGACATTTCAGTTGCTTCAAGATTTTTCTTCATTTTCGAAGATATTGTCAAGCATTCACTGCCATATTGAAGAACTGACATCACATAGCAATCCAGTACTGTGTTTTTTTGTTTTTGTTTTTTTGTTTCTAGCGAAATTTTTCGGTCTCTTAATACTTTACTCAACTTCTGGAATGCTTTCTTCGCCATGCTAATTAGCCTTCAGATCTCTGTGTCGCACTTTGTGTCTTCTGTTAGAACAGTTCCCAGGTATTTTAATTTTTGTACCTGCTTGATTTTAGTATCCCCCACCTGTATTTGGCATTTCGGGCTGCTCTTTTTGCTGATGACCATGCATTCGGTTTTCTTGCAGTTTATTTGTAGTCCTTTCTTGTCACTCTCTTCAGCTACCTTCTGTAGGAGGTCTTGTAGTTTCCTGTATCATCTGCGTACTTTATATTGTTCAAATTGTGGCCCCTGATGACAAATCCTGGCATAACATCTAGGTTCCTCAGAACTTAACTGTTATAAAGAATTTAAAGAAAGTTTCAAGATTGTAAATGGTGTAATACGGAATTTGGAAAATAACAATCAATGATGTCTCTATAATGGGGGAGGGCTTGAGTGTACTGGCCTTGTTCGAACTTTAGGCCAGGTGATACACTTTCTCCCCAAAACTGTAACTGAGTATAAACAGCAAGTGGATTTTGTGAGTGTGGATAAAACTTAAAACGTAAAAGTTCTTGGGCAGGGGTCTACAAGCGGAATCAGTTAGCAGCCCTTACAGGCAGCTATACTTGAAAGTGGATGTGCGTTGTGGTGCAGTGGATATCGGCTAGGGAAAGGTATTAATCCGTCTCTTCCCTCCAGTTATGGGTTAAATAACAGGACAAATTGGGTTCCATGGTCTACTGCAGAAAGTAATGGCCACCTACTGTGGGATAATGTTCTGACCAGTAAGTCATGTTTCTTTCGAGACATGATCGCCCAAGCGATATATGTCACTTAACTGACTGACTGGTACTCGAAAGTGAATAGCCGGCCATTTTTTTTTTTTTTTTTTTTTTGTTTCTTCCATTTTCTTCTGCTTTCCGCGTTCTTCTCCTCAGCGAAACTCATTGTTTATTTCTTTCTTCGCTTTTTACTTCCCCTGATGCTATCTCCTCCAGCGTCTTTTTCCACCTACCCATCATACCCCACCCCATACATCATCGCCATCTCTCTCTCTCTCTCTCTCTCTCTCTCTCTCAGCTCTCCTCGTCGTGTCTTGCATGTCAACAGCCAAATAAACATTCCTCTGTTTCGGTCTTTGCTGGGGTGTCAGACGATCCCGTCTCATACAAGAGGGTGGGGCCGAATTAGCAATGGGGCGGGACGATATCGTAATCTAACCAGATCTGAGAAGAATATACGAATTTTTGGCAGTTATCTTTTTAGAGTATGGATTGCCAGATGAACTAGACTGACCGCAAAAGAGAACGTCAGATTTAGATTCTGATGGGAAACAATCTATTTCTTTATATTTACCGTATTTGATGTCATATAAAACTTTCACCATTTTTCTTTGCAATTTTATTAATTTGCAAGAAATTCACAAAACGATAGATTTTTTTAAAGAATAACAAATTCATAACAAGGATAATTTTTTTCTTTAAATAATTAAATTAATTAGCTTTTTTTTTGTTTTGTTTTTTTGTCAGAATCCATCTTGCACATTTATAAATCTACCATTTGTCCCTACATTCATTACTGTTGTCATATCTGGTCGGGAACTCCTACTCTTTAATTCATGGAAGTAGAATCTGTAATGTAATCGATCCTCATATGGTAATCTACTTTTAACCACTTTCTTGCCGACGTGATGTGGCTTCTCTCTGTCTTTTCTACAAATACTTTCATGGCAACTCTTCTGAAGACCAATTTTTTCTCCAGGTGTCCGACCACATGAATTTAAGCGTACTACTAGATTGGTACTTAGGTCCCATACTTATTATCGTTGAAATAGTTAAATGTAATCACCACTTATACTCTAATTGTTTATTTTCTCGTAAATCCTACCTGTTTACTTGCTTCCCTGATAGCTACAATTTCCAAAAATTTAAGCGCAACATCAGTTGTATTCTTTAATCCCTCTCATCTTTTAGCCTTTATTCAAAAATTGATAAGATAAATTCTCCAAATACTTCTGCTTATAACTAATATAAATATTAAGCGGTACAAAAATGAATTTCTGGAAATTTCATGAAATTTTATAAGTGGGTGGGGGTTAGTTGATGTAATAAAATAATTTTACAGACATTTCAGCAATAATTTTATTCATTTGTAGATTATTCTTGAAAGTTTTATTAAAATGCTACAATTATTTAATTTTTGCAAATATTTTCAAAATTATGTGTTTTTCAATGAAAAAGACAGTAAAAATTTCAATGCAATTTATGCTCGCTCGCTAACGGAAGAAAAAGAATTATTCAAAATTTCGAAGATTTTAAAAGGATTAAAAAATATAATTTAATAACCAAAAAATCCTTTGGTCTTTCCTTTAAATAATAATATAAAGATTTTGACAACAAAATTTTATCTAAACTTATTTATAAAAGGAACTTTGTCTCTGTGTGTGTGTGTCCGTTACATATAGACTCCGAACCGATTTTCTTGAAAATTTACACAGTTGTACTATAAGCATCTGCGAGTGTTCTTACCTAGGTTTTGTGTCGAGGTACCCCCGATAAATATCGAAAATCAAAATAGAAGGAGCGGTCCGATTTTAATCCAACTTGATACACTCATAGACAATGCCATAAGAAACGATATTCAGAAGTTTCAAGGTTGCAGTTCTTACAAGAGTGCAGAAAATCGATAATATACATATATATAAACATGTTACGGAAATTAACGAAACTTGGTTATAAGCAACCGACAATTTGTAATGAATTATTTTGAACATTATTTTTACCGATACTCGTATTTAAGGAGATATTCTGTTTTTAATGAAAACAGTATTTTTATATTTATATCTACCGGCCTGATTATTTACGATAAATTTTTATTACGAAAATGTATGCTACCCAGCGGGATTTGAACCTGCGACCCCTGTTACATAAGGGAAGCATACCATTTTATCTGGTACCGTCTTGACCACTCGACCATGGATAGCCTCTTGATCGGACGAGGTTTTTATCATGCTTATATATCACAATTTTGGATTTTACCACAAACAAGCATATCTGCTCTGAAATGTATCGGTAAAAATAATGTTCAAAATAATTCATTGTCAAATTGTCGGTTGCCTATAACCAAGTTTCGTTAAAATTCGTTAATTTCCGTAACATGTTTATAAAAATTTATCGTAAATAATCAGGCCGGTAGATATAAATATAAAAATACTGTTTAATTAAAAACAGAATATCTACTTAAATACGAGTATCGGTAAAAATAATGTCCAAAATAATTCATTATATATATATATATATATATATATAAGGCAAGATGTTTGTGTGTGTGTGTGTGTGTGTATGTGTGTCTGTTTATCTGCCTGTATGTCCGTCTTTTTTCAGCCCTTTTATTTTTGTTTTTGCTTCGGGTTTGGCTCTAAGTATGTATAATTGTAGTTCTTAGTCTCAGCCATGATACCATTTACTCATAGGACTTATTTAGCCTTCAAATTTCAGTTTACGACAAAAAAACATATTTGATATCGATAGCAGGAAATCAAAATTTGATTTACATCTATTCATTTTTCTTTCAGTCTATGGTTTCGCTTTAACTGGAAACAACTATTGCTTTTTAGACTTTCGTGCCAACCAAAGAGTCTGAGCTCAAAGACCATGGATTAGTATTAAAGCTTTCATTACACCCGAGCAACGCCGGGTTGTACTGCTAATCTTTACTAATTTGGGCGTATTTTTCATCAGGTATGGAAATCTTTTTTCAGGACACTCGACTAACAGAAACTTAAATATATGCCTACCTCGATATCAAATATCAAGATTCACAATCTGCTATGGTCGATGTGGAAATCTTGAAATACAAAAGATTGCTTCAGCTATTAGCCTCAGGAATTTTTCCATAATTACCTGCACACGAAAAAATAAATAAATAAATAACAGGTTTAAAACTACGTGCGTCCTTTCGACATTAAAGTCATACGTTTTCTTGCAATCATTTTTCGTGCTGTCAATTGTGGTGAACATCTCGCACAAATAGGTCAAGTCCTTTGCTTTACATCAATTAATACACTTCGTTTGGTGGCGTTTGCAAAAGATTGTCCAATTTTCACTTTCAGATGGCGTTGGGAAGCGGAAATGAATAAATGCATATATGAGAGTTGATTTTCTAAGCGCCGCTTAGATGTGGCACAAGGCCGAAAGTATAGAGTACGCAGTGAGGACCGAAATCACTTCTCACTTTTAAAAAGTTCTAGCGAGACAAGCTTGTTAACCATTACACCGCGTCGAGGTTTCCATTTTCTAAGCGCAGAAGGGTTAGGACAATAACTATTGTATCTTTTATGAGGCATCAAAATAAAGTTTAAAATCACCCCTGTCCTAACACTTTTGCACACTAACGGTAGTGTGTAAAAGTATTATGATAGAGATGATTTTCCTAAAACCCTCACTGAAATTCAAACACATGATGAAAAGCCAAGTCAATTGCTAATAAATATTGATTATTTAAAACTAGGTGTGAGAAAATGTATTAAAAAGAAGTTATATTTAATTATTTCCTATTTTCTATTAAACAAGTTATTTTGAAACTGCCCATTATTCTATTATCCTTGGACATGACTGACTTTTTTCTTATTCCCCACTCTCGAATTGATAAATCTAATGTTTCTTTGCAATACACACCTTGGGAACAAATACAAGCTGCTTGGCAGGAGATACCATTAGATACATTGAAGAAGCTTGTGATGCCAATGCCTGACAGAATGAAGGCTGTAATCAAAGTAAAAGGCTATTATACTTAATATTAAATTTATTTTGTAACAAATATTTTTCCTTGTTAAAGCATCTGTTGATTAAATAAAATAAAATCACTTTCATTAATTTCTTTTCTGTCAGTATGCCTCATGAAAGATAAACTAGTTTTTGTCCTTATACTTTTGCACAGTACTATATATATATATATATATATGTGTGTGTGTGTGTGTGTGTGTGTGTGTGTGTGTGTGTGTGTGTGTGTAAATTAGTTAGATTTTATAAATAATTAAATTAGAACAGTACACAGTTTTATCAAAAATGTTCAATACATTTATATTGTACAACATTTAAATATTTTTCATTTGGAAATGAGTTATTTCCGCAACCTAGGTTTGACAAAGTACGCCACAAGGAATTGACAGAAGTGCTCAGCAACCTTGACATATTTGTCAAAGACATCAGAGTAATCAAGAACCTCTACTGGCAGCAAACCGCCTGCGTATGGACAGGAAACGAATTCAGTAGACATACAAAGATAGAAAGGGGCGTAAGACAAGGATGTATCTTTTCACCAGATCTATTTGACTAGTACAGCGGGACTATTTGAACAACATAAGATACACAGATGATACAGTGCTGATAGCCGACACGGAAAAAAACTACAGGTCAGATAGAAGGAGAGAGAGACAAGGAAAAGCAGCGGATAACATATTTGAAGGGCGTGAGCAGGTGGATGGCAGAGCGGAATTTGGATGGGGTAGCAGGTGAAAAGAGATACCTGGGATAGGGAGGCAAGGAAAGCCACGGTCGCCTACGTCCCGAAGGGACATGGCACATAGAAAAAAGGTTTTAACCTTTCGTTATCTTCAAGCGATTTACAATAACTGATTTTTCATGGAATGAAAACTACAAGACCTTCTAAAAAAGGGAGATGAATAACGTCAAAAAAGAACGACAAATAAATTACAAGAAAAAGGTTGTATCAGCAAACGGAGGAGCCTAAAATGCCAATTACAGGTTGGGGATACTCAAATCAAGCAAGGACAAAAATTTAAGTACTTTGGAAGTGTTCTAACAGAAAGTGGAAAGTTCAACACTAATAACCAAAGGCGGATAGGAATGCCCAAGGACGCATTCCAGAAGCTGAGCAGAGTATTAAGAGACAAGAAAATTTAGCCAGGATCAAAGAAGTGAGTACTGGATTGCTATGTGATGTCTTTTTTTCAATATGTCAGTGAATGATGGACAATATCATCAAAGATGAAGGAGAGGCTTGAAGTAACTGAAATGTGGTTCTACAGAAGGATGCTCCGATTATCATAGATCGAGCATGTGAGCAATGACGTGGTTTTGGAAAGGAAACGAAAAGGAAATTAATACTGAGCATCAGGAAGAGACAACTAAAGTTCTTAGGATATGGGATGAGCAAAGAAAGCTTGGAGAATCTGATACTCACAGGTCAGATAGAAGAAAAGAGAGACAGAGGAAAATAGTGGATAAGATATTTGAAGGGCGTGAGCAGGTGGATGGCAGAGCGGGGTTTGGATGGGGTAAAAGGAGAAAGCGTGCAAAGAGCTAAGAGGGATAGGGAGACGAGTAATGTCATGATCGCCTACGTCCTGAAAGAACATGGCACATAGAAGAAGAGGTTTTCAACCTTTCCTTATCTTCAAGCGATTTACAATAACTGATTTTTCTGTTATTCAAACGCACGAACAGGAACATTTTACGAATTCGCGACCGGAATTCTCAGATAACCGAACATTTTCTAAAATTAATGAGGAGCTAGTCAAGGATCTTACAACATTTTCATCCATGTTTGCATGACCCTGGTATTATTTATAGGTGTGATTACATCCAGACATAATTTCTAATCTTTAATTTATTAAATTTTTCTTTTTTAGTTTTTTTTGTTCTGCGAACAACATAATAGCTAAATTTTCATATATATATATATATATATATATATATATATATAAATTTTTTAATTTGCTTGAAGCATTGTGTAAAATAGTTATATGGGTTATGTCTTGAAGGCTGTCACAATGCGTTGAGTAAAATAAAGGAAGGTAAAGAAGTTTTTGGGTATTACCTATTTATTAAACATTAATATTTCGAGATCAAAATCTCATCTTCAGTATAGCAGAGCAGCTTTTGTCTGTCCTGGTATCTTCACGGCCTTTCAAAGAATGACTATTCCTGGCTGTCTGCTGCTGCTGGTGTGTGTGTGTGTGTGTGTGTGTGTGTGTGTGTGTGTGTGTGTGTGTATTCTAGTCGAGGCCTTTTTGGTCTGATGATATCAGTCTGCTTTTATGTGTGGTTTATCTTAGTGTGATCTGACCGCTCCATCAAAATGAAGCTACAACATAACCGATATGCATTTAGCCTTGATGTTGTTTCGCTATATACATCAGTACCGGCTCACCAAGCGGTTGATTTAATAACGGATTGCATCACCGCTTTAAGCCTACACTGCTACAACTTCACCCCAGAGGACATTCACCTACTACTGAGAACTATAGTAAACAACACCTACTTTACGTTCCAAGGACGCACCTACAAACAGACCACCGGCCTTCCGATGGGGTCCAGCCTATCGGGACTACTTGCCGTCGCATACATGAACCAACTGGAACGTCGTGCACTCAGCACCTGCCATTCATACGCCGTATTCACGAGATACATTGATGACATACTCATCCTTAAATCTTCACGTGATGAGTCGAACAGAATGGCAGCAACGTTCAACATTATGGACAGTAAAATAAGATTCACAATTGAACACCCCGATGCCAGTGGATGCCTATCACTGGTGGACTTCAGGCTAAAAGTATCGGAAAGAGGAGAAATTCACACTGATTTCTACAAAAATCCTGCCAGAAGGGATATGTTTGTCCACTATCCCTCTCAGCGCTAAGACTGGTTACATCAAAAACGAGCTCACACATATCCGAAACAAGTGCAGCAAAGAAGAACACGGTAACACCCACACTGCACGTTTTAAGAAAGTACTGGAGACAAACGGCTACCTACAGTCCTTTGTGGGTCGCCTGGAACGGAAAGGTAGTAAAGGCCCAAGGCGTCACACCCTATCTAACACCTGCTTCCTGAGGCTACCACACTTTAGTGAAAATATAACAGCAAAAATACGTTGAGCTATCTGCAGAGAGGGATTGGATATACAACTGGCCCATTACAGCCCCACTCTTTGCAGACACCTCAACTCCAACCACAAAACGAATAACAACACCACATGCACACTGACCAATTGCCCTATTGCAAACACCGGCATATGCCACCATGTCTAGAGAGCGGAACCTAGGGAACCTGCGCATAAAAGAGTCCCTAATAATAACTGAACTACACCCACAGATCAACAATGGACAAGAGCTTAATCCTGACTACATAACAGAAAAGGCAACGTTAACGCGCACATGACACACACTGACCACAACAATAAAGCTCAAACACACGGGCGCGATATCACAGTTTAATGCACACATATAAACATATGTACCATGAACACGCGTACACAGCACATGCCGGAACGCGTGAGCCCATGTGCACGAGCGTGTGTGTGTGTGTGCGTATATATATGAGTATGCATACATATATATAAATATATATGTATATATATGTACGTGTGTGTGTGTGCGTGCGTATGTATTAATGTGTACACTAAACACATGCACACATCTAGGTACCTCTAATATTTCGGCATAGAGACTTGATGCCTACGCTGAATATAAAAAAATTCATAAATCCTTTTTACATTATACAGTTTATTAGAGAGGATAATAAATAATAATAACAACAATCCCATAGGATATAAAAAAAATAAAAAATAACAAATACTTTTATGATATGTTATCCACACTCCCCCGGCAAAATTAAAACAACAATAATAACAATCCTATAGGTTAAAAATTAACAACAACAACAAAAAAATTATTGGCGAGGACAATATATAATAATAATAACAACCCTACAGGATAAAATAGTAAAAAGAAAAAAAAAGAACGAGGAAAAATATATATATATAGAAATAATAATAAATGAATAAATAATTTTACTATGTTATTTCCCCAAAGTAGTGGAGGTGCCTGTAACACACCGCACACCGGAAAGCACATACACGCACGCACATACAAAATAAAGTAGAATAAATTACAATAACCACGCGCACATAGACACGCACACATGACACAGTCACGGACACGCACGCAACACGCATAAATCAGATAGATAAAACAACAGTAATGAAACTGATCCTCTTCAGCCCGGTCAAAGAGTCAAGGGAACGGTCAAATCATACTAAGATAAACCACACATACAAGCGAGACTGATATCATCAGACCAAAAAGGCCCCAACTAGAACACACACCCACACACACACACACACACACACACACACACACACACACACACACACACATACAGCAGCAGACAGCCAGGAATAGCCATTCTTTGAAAGGCCGTGAAGATACCCGGACAGACAAAAGCTTCTCTGCCATTCTGAAGATGAGATTTTGATCTCGAAATATTAATGTTTAATAAATAGGTAATACCCAAACACTTCTTTATCTTAGTTTATTTTACTCAACGCATTGTGACAGCCTTCAAGACATAACCCATATATATATATATATATAATGAATTATTTTGAACATTATTTTCACCGATACTCGTATTTAAGTAGATATTCTGTTTTTAATTAAACAGTATTTTTATATTTATATCTACCGGCCTGATTATTTACGATAAATTTTTATTACGAAAATGTGTGCTATCTAGCAGGATTCGAACCTGCGACCCCTATTACATAGGGGAAGCATACTATTTCATCTGGTACCGTCTTGACCACTCGACCATGAATGATTACATTTGTTGACATTACGATACATTTCAGAGCAGATATGTTTGTTTACGGTGAAATCGAAAATTGTGTTATATAAGCATGATAAAAACCTCGTCTGATCAAGAGGCTATTCATTATCGTAAATAATCAGGCCGGTAGATATAAATATAAAAATACTGTTTAATTAAAAAAGAATATCTACTTAAATACGAGTATCGGTAAAAAAAATGTTCAAAATAATTCATTACAAATTGTCGGTTGCTTATAACCAAGTTTCGTTAAAATTCGTTAATTTCCGTAACATGTTTACACACACACACACACACACACACACACACACACACACACACACACACACACACATATATATATATATATATATATATATATATATATACAGTACTGTGCAAAAGAATTATGGCAAGGACTATTTTATCCTTTATGGGGCATATTGACAGAAAATAAATAATTTCCGGGAAGTAATTTTATTTGATTTACTCAACAAATGCTTTAACACGAAAAAATACATGCTACAAAATAAATTTAATATTAAGTATAATAATCTTTTGCTTTGATCACAGCCTTCATTCTGTCAAGCATTGACATCGCAAGCTTCTTCAATGTATCTAATGGTATCTCCTGTCAAGCAGCTTTTATTTTTTCCCAAAGTGTGTCTTTAAAGTAACATTAGAGTTATCAATTCGAGGGGGTTGGATAAGAAAAAAGTCAGTCATATCCAAGGATAATAGAATAATGAGTAGATTCAGAATAACCTGTTTAATAGAAAATAGGAAATAATTAAATATAACTTCTTTTTAATACATTTTTCACACCTAGCTTTAAATAATCAATATTTATTAACAACTTTTCACCCTGTATTTTAACTTCAGTGGGGTTTGTAAGAAAATCACTCCTGTCCTAATACTTTTGCACACTACCGGTAGTGTGCAAAAGTGTTAGGACAGGGGTGATTTTAAACTTTATTTTGATGCCTCATAAAAGATAAAATAGTTCTTGTCCTAATACTTTTGCACAGTACTATATATATATATATATATATATATATATATATATATATATATATATAAATCATTTGTTTCTGATGAAAGGCCGAGGACGGTCTGAAATATCAAATATAATAATAGAAATAAATAAACACTATCAAAAAAATATATTTTTAAACTTACAACATTTTAGTAGTTTTTCCTATATATATATATATATATATATATATATATATATATATATATATTCTGAATGTTAGTTTGTTTAGTATAATTGTGGTTGAATTTATTTCTGTGAATCACTAATGCATATGTAAGATTATTATTAGTGATGTCTCTTTTGTGTTCATATATACGTTTCTTTAGATTTCTACTTGTTTCTCCGATGTAGGTGGAGGAACAATCCCGGCAATTTATTCCGTATACACCTGCTTGTTCATCATTTTGATTTCGGTTATTTTTAGATCGGGTAATATCCATAATAGTTTTCGAAGTAGTTCAATTTTAAAAATGCCACACTAATAAAAAGAGTAAACAATTTATTCAGAAGAAAAGTTCTCGAGAGCGCCGCCATTCAGTACTACCAAAACACCAATTTACGCCCCGGATTTTTTCCAATCTCGCCTTTACTTATGGATAATATATATATAATATATATATATTGTGTGTATTTTGGCAGCATTTTTCATTAATGCAGGTTTCATTGAATAATATAGACAAGTTTTGTCTATTAATTTTGTGTAGGATCCGTTCGTACCGTCTGATATACTTGATGGTGATATCGTTGAAAGACAACAAAAAATCACAGTAATTGTTGATTTTTAATCGGGTCTAAGCTTTCGGCTCACATAAGCCATTATCAAAGAATAAATATTAACACACAGTAAACATAGAACATTTAAGTTATTAACAATAAAGAGAATTAAATTGAAAATATAAGTCCATCCCTACCGTGGCGGATGGCCGAAGACAGTGACAAAATAGTGGCGTTGTGGTCCCTGATCTGATTACAGGCATTTGAGTACGTTATTGGAAATATCAAAATTGATTGTATTCAAACCAGGTTTAAATTGTTTAATGTAGATTCCTTCGAGGATTTTTAGTTTCTGTTTATTATTTTCTTGTTTAAGTATGTACGTGTTATCAACGAGCGTTTTTCTCAGAAGTGTGCGTTGATAACCGTGTTGTTTTAAATGACGGAATATATTTGAATTTTCATTTAAGTGCAACGTCAGACGCCGTGAGAGCGAATTTGTAGTGTGGCCAATGTAGATATTATTGAGGTTGTTGAGATACATTGTCTAAATGGACATATGAATTTATAAACTACATTGGATTTTTGCAAATCACTAACAGTGGGAGAAGAGTCGTTGCCGACGAACGAATTGGATGTAGTGGATTTAGTGTAATATATAATAAACTTAATTTTTTGTTAGAGTCTGTCGGAGAAATATTAGTATTTATGAGATTTTTTAGGATATTTTCATCTAATTGGTAGTTGGAGTGCATCTGTCTACGGTATAAGAGAGTGATATGTTTAGGATTGGTTGGGTTAGTATCATGTGTTGTTTTTTCCATGTTAAGCTTTTTAAAAAAATAACGTATTTGTTCATCAACTATGTAGTTGGGAAAATTATTATTGATGAGGGTCTGTTTTATGTTTTTTTAGTTCAGAGTAGAAGATCTGATTTGTAGATGAATTGACTTTTGCACGATATAATATAATCTAACACAACCAGCCGCTCTCTGACGACCCTGCATCACCTGGAGCTCCATCGTCCCTCTGGAAGAAAAGGCACCCCATACCATTAGGGACCCTCCACCACTATGACGTGCGGAGAAAATTTCAGGAGGCATGTTTTTGTTATACCAATATCGTTGGAAGCCATCAGGACCATCGAGATTGAATTTTTTCTCATCAGAAAACAGGACTTTCTTCCACTTCTCAACGTCCCATATTTGGTATTCACGACCAAACTTTTAGCGGTCGAACTTGTAACGTGGAAGCAGCCGAGGAATTTGTTTACGCTTTTTGTTTACCATGCCTTTTTGTCTTAAGTGTCGTCTGATGGTTACAGGACTGCAATCAGCATCTGTGACTGCCTTAATTTGACTAGAAGAAAGTCCCCCGTCTTTCATAACAACCCGTCTTATTCTCCTACTCAATGCAGGAGAAGTTTTTTGGGGCCTACCAGAGGATTTTGCTTTTCCATAATTCTCACTGTTCTTTAGAAAGTTGCAAATCACAGTTTTACTGCGATTTACCTTAGCTGCGATCGCCCGCTGTGACAAATCTTGCTTATGGAATTCTAGAATTCGGGAACGCTCAACTTTGGTAAGTTTGCTTGCTTTAGGCATGGTAACACCTTTACACAGTGATTGCTAATCTCTAACTGAACTAAAAACATTGGAATTGCCATAGATTTAACAATTTATACCCCTGGTCTTATAATTTTGATCATGTGTAAATTGCCTCATTTTATAAAAATATAAATTTCTAAATAAAATGTTTGGAATGTAGCTTTTTGTTTCCATAACCTTTTAGATTGTAGTATTGGTAACCTTAAGTGGGAGGAGTTTAAAATCTATCCATAAAAAAAAAAAATTATTTTTAAAGATTTTTAAGTGGTCTTAAATGTTTGATCAGGAGTGTATGTATAGGAAAAACTACTAAAAGTTGTAAGTTTAAAAATGTATTTTTTGACAGTATTTGTTTATTTCTGTTATTATATTAATATTTCAGACCGTCCTCGGTCCTTCGTCAGAAACAAATGATTTTAAAATTTAAATTAAAAACGAATTTCGCGAGAGCGTTCGTGGAGTGATTGTTTACATCACGTGGCGCAGAAAGCGACAGATTTTTTAAAAAATATTTGTAAACGTGAACCTATGTTTAATAATACTTATAAATTTTGTTTCAGGGAAAAATTTTTTAATTGTATCTACAAAATGTTTAACTATTGAAATATTTATAAAGATTCAAAATACCTAAGTCCCTATTTAACCCTAGCCTGCGTGTATTTAATTTTAAAATCCAGTATTTTTCTTTCTTTTTGATGTAAATTAGTTAGATATTAGTCATAATTAAATTAGACCAGTACACAGTTTTATCAAAGAGTGTCCAATACATTTATATTGTACAACATTTAAATAATATTTTTCATTGGGAAATGAGTTATTTACGCAACCTAGGTTTGACAAAGTACGCCACAAGGAATTGATAGAAATGCTCAGCAACATCGTCATATTTGTCAAAGGCATCAGAGTAATCAAGAACCTCTACTGGCAGCAAACCGCCTGTGTATGGATAGGAAATGAATTCAGATTATTCCAGTAACAGTGAATGGGCTATTCCTCTAGCAATAATGGATCGTATATACAAGTATCACCTGCGGTCTTGTTTGGGTTTAAGTCCCAACAGGCGCTCACGGTATGGAATCTCATCGTGATCGGTGAATGTTCTGGGTCTGCTCGATAAAACCTCACTAGTTTGGTTTTCGAGGTTGTTATCAGCTGTCAACCTCTGGTCATCTAGATCTTTGAAGGTGCATCCATACACCGTTGTATCATCAACAAAGACATGAATAAATGATCGGTATATATTCTTTAGCCGATCACTTACGTAAGGTGGAAAGACAGTTAAATTGATATCGAACCTCGGCTGACACCTAAGTTGATCGCTTAACCCTTGGAGAACGAGCACTTAACAACTACCCTCAAGAATCTACTCGTTGCGATCAATATTTCAATCTTTCAGAAATAAAAGTTATTTCCACTCACTTTTCTATGAACCAATATTCAAACTGACTCGCTATACATCAAAGCAAAAATGATATATGTTCTGGCATTTTCATGACGTCAATTTGCGTTGGTATCATATGACATTCCTTATAATTACGGTTAACCCATGACGTTTGGCACGGAAAACCAAACCATGGGTTGATCCGAAACCTTGCGATGGAAACTGGGTTGACGGAACTATTTGGGGAGCCATAAATGATTGAGCTAGAAGGAAGTCAAAAGTCATCGTGACCGAGGGTTTGAGCGTGCTGGCCTTGTTCAGACTGTTTACGTTAGATAACGCGTTCTTTCCCAGAGACTGTAACTAAGGTCCGATCAACATAGTTGCAGTATAAAACACGTGGGCTTTGTGGGTGTTGAACAAATACAAACGTGTCTGGTAGTCTGGTAAAGCATCTGCAATAAGACGGACATCCTCTGTGACCTGCCATTTTATATATATATATATATGTGTGTGTGTGTGTGTGTGTGTATGTGTGTGTGTGTGTGTGTATGTGTGTGTGTGTGTGTGTGTGTGTTTGTTGATTTGATATTACTAGAACTTCATTATTTTCTGTTGTTTTTTTTTATATAATTGTTGTTTTTTTCTGATATTATTTAAATAGAAATTATTAAAATCAGCAGTCAGGAGTATTTAAGATTTTCAAGTGATCAAGTTCATCCAATGGTTCAGGAACTGTTTCCGCGGAAAAATGCCATCTTTCAGGATGACTGCTAATGTTGTAGCTGAATGGCGCGATGAACATTCTAGTGAAGTAGTACATCTTATCTGGTCAACACAGTCAGCAGATGTCAACATCATGGGTCATTTTAGAAAAACAAGTGAGAAATCGATATCCTTCGCCTTCATCATTAAAAGAACTCGAGATTGTTTTAGGTGAAGAATGGATAAAAGAAATTTTCTGGGAACAATTCAAAATTTGTACGAGTCAATCTCACACAGAATTCAAGCTGTATTTACTGCCAAATGCGGTCTTACCCTTTATTGAAATGAATTTGGTTTATATATATATATATATATATATATATATATATATATATATATATAATACGGAAATTAACGAATTTTAACGAAACTTGGTTATAAACAACCGACAATTTGAAATGAATTGTTTGATAGTGTTAATAGTTTGAATTGTTTGATAGTGTTAATAGTTTGATATGTAGATAGGGGTTGCAGGTTCGAATCCTGCCGAATGGCACACATCTTCGTAATAACAATTTATCGTAAATAATCAGGCCATTCGATATAAATATATAATATTGTTTATTTAAAAAACAGAATATCTACTTAAATACGAGTATCGATAAAAATAATGTTCAAATTTTATATATATATATATATATATATATATATATATATATATATATATATATATATATATATGTATATATATATAATGCAATTCACATTTTTAGCTCATATAAGAATAAAGTAGAGGCGATTTATATGAGATATCGGTAGAGTTAGCCACAAGTCTAGTGTCAGGCTTCGAAGAGCTAACATGCCAATGTAAGAATTAAGAACAAATTACTAGATACTAGTTTTATACCGTGAAAATTTCTCGATTTTCCTGGTTTCATTTTCTGATGAATCTTAATTATTTAGTTGATAATTGAATAATCTCATGCCGTTTTTATCCGTAAAAATTCTTTTATCGCATCGTTAAATATTTGAGCTTAACATCTTTAAGAAAATATTAACACAACAATCATAAATGTTCGTTATTTTAAGAAGTGGGTACAAATGAAAAGATTTGAAATGGACGACGTTTTCTATTTCACTGAACAGTCGTTAAACACTTCTATGCTCTATTCTTTCTTTCATTTTCTAACTGAAACTAAGTCGTGTCTTTATCCCCTTTATTGGCAATTTTATCGCAGTCATCTTTTGGCTAAGATTGAAGTGTAGTTCTTATCAGCTGAATCTGATTCTTTCTTTCCCCATTTTTATCTCATCTTTCTTTCTTTCTTTTTTCCATTTTCTCACTGAAACCAAGTAGCGTCCTTTCAACTCTTTTCCCGTGATCAAAACAGAATAGACCATTATTTAAGTTCTATTGGCGGGAGATGCTGAATGCTTTTATCCTCCCTTATTTAATTTTTTGTATCCAAATATCCGTCTTACAAACACTTTTCTTAATAATAATTTTAATATACTTCAGTAGAAGACGTTATTTTATTTATGGTAACTGGATTTTTGGCGATTTTTCTGTTTCCATCGTTCGATACTGTGCGTCTAAAAAGTGGCAATTTTACCGCAGTCACCTTGCTTTTTGGCTAAAATCAAAGTGTAGTACCTGTTCTGAATCTGATTCTCTCTTCTCCACTTCTATCTCATCTTTTTTTTCTTTCTTTCTTGTTTCCATTTTGCCACTGAAACCAAGTAGTGTTTTTTCTACTCTTTCCACGCGATAGCAACGGAATAGTCCAGTATTGGTGTGGTATTGGCCAGACGTAATGGTCGTGTAAACTAACGACGGGAGGGAAAAGTACAATTATGATAGAATATTTGTGAAAAATCATATTTAAACTACTTACGCAAAGTTTTACTCAGAAATGATTTTATGAGGAAAAACGTTGCAATTTGTTTTTATTCTAAATTACATTTATTTATATTACTAATATTTTGCCAGCTTCCATTTAAATGTTGGATATTATCGTAAATTTGTTAATATTCATTAATATTGAACCTATTTTCACCGTTATTGTTTCGATCAATTATTTCTTTATTTTATTCATTTCATTTTACTTTTCATCGCATCTAACACAGATCATAATATATGTGTAGAGCTATGATCGCTTAACCCCCTGAAGAGACACCACATTTTGATAAGTGCTGAATTTTCTAATAAAAATATATTAGAATCAGGAAAAATGTATTGTCATTGGTCAGGAATTAAAACAAACATGATTCTAAAAACCTCTATCATACTCCATTGGGCGCCAAATTATTTTCAGATTTTCGATATATCACATTTATCCTAAGATTGATTATTTTGAATAAAAAATTGTATTCTTCCTCAAGGTCAGATAAGATTACTGTATTACAGATAAAATATAAATTTATAAACGTGTAGTAATGCTCACATCAGCACATAATTCTGGTTAATTAGTGAATTAACTATTTCATCAGGTACAAAAATTTAAATACCTGGAAAGTGTTATAACAGAAGTCGGAAAGTGCGACACAGAGATCCGAAGGCAAATTGGCATGGCGAAGGAAACATTCCAGAAGTTGAGTAAAGTATTAAGAAACAAGACAACCCAAAATGCCAAATACAGGCGGTGAATACTAAAATCAAACAGGTACAAAACTTTAAATACCCGGGTAGTGTTCTAATGGAAAGTGCGACACAGAGAACCAATGGCCGACTGGCATGGCGAAAGACGCATTCCAGAGGATGAGTAAAGCATTAAGACACAGGAAACTTTCAGTAGAAACAAAAAAGAGAGTACTGGATTGCTATGTGATGTCAGTTCTTCAATATGGCAGTAAATGCGGGACAATATCATCGAAGATGAAGGAAAAACTTTAAGCAACTGAAATGTGGTTCTACAGAAGGATGCTGCAGATATCATAGATCGAGTATGTGAGCAATGATGAGGTGTTGGAAAGGATGGAAACGAAAAGGAAATGAATACTGACCATCAGGAAGAGACAGCTAAAGTTCCTGGGACATGCAATGAGGAAGGAGGGCTAGGAGAACCTGATACTAACAGGCCAGATAGAGTGGAAAAGAGACAGGGGAAAGCAGCGAATAGCATATTTGAAGAGCCTGATCAGGTAGATGATGGAACGAGGGTTGCCTGGTGTAACAGGAGAAAGCGTGCTAAAAGCCACCAGGGATAGGGAGATGTGGAAAGCCATGATCGCCTACGTCCTAAAAGGACAGGGCACATAGAAGAAGAAGAACAGCGAATACTGTTGTGTGGCCAGGCGTACGACCCATTTTGCGACTCTTTTTCTATGAGTTGACGTTCCTCTCATAGTGAATCGAAGAGTCTCTGTTCAACAATTTAGTGTAGTCAATGCCAATCATCTTTCCATACAACACTTCCCTTTTTAAGATACGCATCATCTTTTGAATACGTATTTTCTTCTTTTCGTGTTCACTCCCAACACTTCCCTTGGATTTATTTTTCTTTTCTTAACACCGTGTTTCCGAGTAGCTATAATTGGAATTGGCAAATCAAAAGTATCGTTAAGCATTTTCATAGAGAAATTACTTTGTTGTTTTTTTCTTACCTTAGTTTTAATTAGTTTAAATATTTTATATTTCCAATTTCGATCTTGTACCATATACATCATCTTGCCAACGCAATTTACTATTTCACCATCTGCCCAACTTACTTTTCCTGTCTTGTAAATCGTAAAAAAAATCTTATCCCTTGCTTTGAAAGATCTTATATAGAAGGAGATAAGAAAATTGTCGCCATTTTATTTTTTTAAATTTGCGCAGACGTGTTGTTGATGTTAACAGGATATATCATCCAACTCTTTCCGAATCCTCAGCACTGTCCTCAGATGGACACCCCAACACCCTGAAATGTTCGTATTAAAGCTTCCGTTGCAATTGCCAGGCTGTTCATCAAACCGTTTCCAAATTTCTGGCGGAGTAAATTACGCCATGGTGCTCTTTATTCTCACAGACGGTGCCAAATTCACTCTACTAAACTGTTTTTTTTTAACAACCAAATGCAGACGACAATTCTACTCCAGCAGCTTGTTTTCTTGCACTACCCGCCTGTG
Source organism: Ascarosepion bandense (assembly GCA_037127315.1). Lineage (NCBI taxonomy): Eukaryota > Metazoa > Mollusca > Cephalopoda > Sepiida > Sepiidae > Ascarosepion > Ascarosepion bandense. The sequence continues at coordinate 2,705,523 of JBBBDQ010000332.1, forward strand.
AAACTCTCTTCCATATTCTTGATTTCCTGAGGGCTACAACCTCCAGGAATTTAAATGCAATATCAATACCCTTCTCTTAACCACTAGACTCCAGTTCTTTCTACATCACCCTGTATATCTTTTCCTTTCCCTCTACCTTTGCAACTGTCATCACACTTGTATTCCCATCTTTCTCTTGCTCCTTCCTCTGACACCTCATGTAACTGGTTTGTCTTTTTCTTTACTCTCCTGCTATCTAATATTTTACTCTTCAGTGGCTTTACCGCCTTGAATGGGGCGAAACGATTAAAAAAAAGAAGAAGCTTATTCATTCGAAGAGAATCTTTAGCATTAGCACAACGAAGATCATAATCAGGAGTTTTGAGTCTTGATCAGTTTTTTTATTTGAATCCTAACTACACTGAAAATGCTAACTCACAAAGCCATTTTGATGTAAGTAACAAGAGTTCTCGAATAGCAGGTTTATTATTATACATTATTGGTCATTCACTCAGAAGAGTACCCCCTGAAGAATACAAACGTACTACTTGTGGTACATGTACCCCAGTTTGGGAACTCCTGATTTGAAGGGTACTTTAAAGCACCAAACCCTAACATAATCGTTTTTTCTTTTCTTCTTTCGTCGTATATTATATCAGTGTGGGTTGAATGAAATATAATATTTTTCTTCTTTTTTTCTTATATGAAAAAACAAAAAAAAATGAGCGTGTCAAAAACGGGGAAGGCTGTAGAGCTCTATGCCAGGTTTGTAATCTACGTAAAATAGAAGGAAAAAAAGAAAAGAAATGTTACCAATATTATGTTTTTAAGACAATTAATTGTAAGAATGAAGAAAGCCCTTTTTAATCTTTGCCATCTTTGGAACCAGAAAGAATAAGTAATCAGAGAACTGATGACGGAAATGGTGCCAACAAATTTTATCAGAGACGAGTCACCGACATTATCTCAACGGAAGTTTTAGGGGCCATGAAAATGCGTTGTTCTCTTTGTCACGGGCAAACAAAAGAAAACGTAAACATGCTTCTTGTCACACACACACAATATCTCTTTTTCTCTCTCTATCTCTCTCTTACACACACACACACACACACACTCACTCTCTCTCTCTCTCTCTCTCTCTCTCTCTCTCTCTCTCTCTCTCTCTGCTAAAGTCCATTCAATTCAAGAGCCACTCAAGTTAGGGAATTGCTGAATTAGGTATAGGATACTAATGCATGAGCTAGTAGAAGGAATTGAAGATTATCAGGATAAGGAAGATAGATAACGATTGAACCCCTGATTTGAAGGAGTTCAGATGAATCCGTCAGTCAGGATCAAAGTGTAGTATCTCTTCGCAAATACTCACTTTCAGCTCGCCGGAGTGGAAGCAATGACTAGCTTTGACAAGCAATGACCAGCTGGGTAATACTTGACCAATGGCCTGAGCTTACGCGCCCAGGTTCCCCACGTTAAAACTGACCTTGTGTCACAACTCGCTCCATTGGGGGAGTAGGGCAAATCTCGGATCAAAGTGCCTACTCGCCGTCGTGGAAACAATGACCAGCATCGTACCCAGTTACCGCGTAAGCGGAGGCTGGGTAATCTTTGTGTTTATTGTTTAATAGATACAAACAACATATTTATTATGCATGGCAACAAAGTATATATATATATATATATATATATATATATATATATATATATACAGGCAGTGATGGACAAATTATCGTCTAAATTACGCAAAAATTAAATAGCATTAACATCTCGTTTTAAAAGATATATTTAACAAAATTACAAAAAAATTATCTTGAAATACTAAAGAGTACATTTGAAATTCCTTTTGCAAAGTAGTTGTTCTTGTGTAAAAGCTATTTTGAATGTAATTTCGTTCTTTTATTTTGTAATACGAGAAAACTAACGATGATTCAACAACGGGGATGTAGAATGGTGTGTCCGAGCAGTAAAAGTCTGAAGTGGTGTAACTAAAGAATGGGGCTTATCTGAATATTTGCCATGGAAATAGTAACAGGGTAGCAAGATATTGGGTCTGTGGAGAAAGCGGTTACATCTACCAGGACAAGACTGCTTCAGGAACGTTGAACTCTGTCAAGGATGGAAGGTGAAGATTTGGTAGCTTAAGCTAAATAGAGACAATATTTCATTCTTAGACAATTCTGTCTGTGGTAAAGATAAATCCTGAGCGAAAAAGTGGTCACAACCTTAACATCAATAAGATACTTCGCAAACCTGAAAATTATTTGACGATTGGTGAACTATAGAATTTTTTTCTTACTTTAATTCTTGAAAACTGACAATATTTTATTACTTATCGTAATGCATTTTTAAAAGGACGTAGGTGATCATGGCTCTTTACAGATTCCTTTTGTTTTTGTCTTATCTTTCTATGCTATTACTTTTTTGAAGATACAGAAAAATGTGTCCACATGGCCTTCTCTACATTTTAAAGTTCTTCACCTAGACTAGGTTGCATCAAAGGTCGAATCACTTAGCTTAACCTGCTACTTCCAATTATTGCATTATCGTCACTGAGTCTAAAAGTTGTGGGTAATTAAAAAAATAATTTGAAAATTTAGTTCGTTTATTTGATAAACTAGCAGTATAGCCCGGAGTTGCTCGGGTGTAATGAAAGCTTTAAAACTAATCCATGGTCCTGGAGTCCTGGAGCTAAGACTATTTGGACGTTGGCACGAAAGACTAAAAAGCAATAGTTGTTTCCAGTTAAAGCGAAACCGTAGACTGAAAGAAAAATTAATGGATGTAAGTCAAATTTTGATTTCCTGGTATCGATATCAAATTTTCTGGACTATTGTAAGAACTGCAACCTTGAAACTTCTGAATATCGTTTCTTATGTCATTGTCTATGAGTGTATGAACTTTGATTAAAATCGGACCACTCCTTCTATAACCCGATTTTTTCGATTATCGATTTTCGATATTTATCGGGGATACCGCGACACAAAACCTAGCTAAGAACACTCGCAGACGCTTATAGTACAACTATGTAAATTTTCAAGAAAATCGGTTCAGCCGTTTCAAAGTCTATAGGTAACGGACATACACACACAGACACACACATACACACGCAAAAAAAGTTCCATTTATAAATAAGTTTAGATATATATTCTGTCAAGAATACCATATTTTATCTGACCCTGAGGAGAGACAACATTTTTACTCACAAGAATGAAATATCAGTCTTGAAAGATCAAAGGTCAGAAAATTATTTATGTCGATTGGCGAACGATAGAAATTTTTTGGAATAATGCTTGCTTTCATTCATGCCTTTTGGTGATGATCTATACGTATATAAAGATAAAGGTGTCACTGAGGTCAACACGGAGTGGCGACAGTCTGTTTCATGCTTGAACGCAATCTTCAGGCCAAGGCTGTATTCAGATTTGAATAACAATAAAATTAATAGAACTAGTTCCTTTTTTATAGTTGGCACTTCATGAGTGTACTTGTAAAATCTACAATCTTACTGGAACAAAGATCATAGTATGTCACCCATCCTGCTTCTTCACCTTTCTCTTCCGTATTCCCCCACTTCTTGCTGTCTTATCTCGATTTCTGTCACTGAAAGTAAGATTCCACTTGACAGTAAACTGAGACAGATGCTAGACTAACTTCCCGCGCCTTGTATTCCTCATAAATTCTTCCACACGCCTCCTGCAACTTGTATCTTAAATTCACGGATAAACTGGCTGGTGAGAAGCTGGAATTTTAGTAAATCGTTATAAAACCACACTACAAACAACTAAAAACAGTATTTAAAAAATCATCATTATTTTTCAAGGTGCATTTCGAGCAATACGGAGCTATAGTGTGTGAAAATTAAAAGAAACAGCAGATATCATTGGATATATAGATAAGCAAGCTCGATGTTGATCTTAACGCTTTGTAGCTTTTTTTTCTCCCATATATGGGTAAAAGAGCAGGACATACTGGGCTCCTATAGGCTTGGTTTGCAACCGGTCTATCGCAGAAATAAAGGCAGTCTACTGCTTCTGTCAAGTTTGTCACGAATCATCGTCCAAAACATCGTTCAAGCGTGCTTTATGCATGGCAACAAAGTATATATATATATCCAAGTGAATAAGGAACGAAGAAAAAATTGACAAATCAATAATTTAAAACAGTGCTCGATATAAAATAGAGCAATGAATATTTATTATAAATTATAGTTTAGAACATGTAGAAATTATCATCTACAAAAGGTTTGTTTCGAAGTAGGGAGTGCTAACCGTCTTCCTTTTTTTGCAAAAAAAAAAGGAGAGACGGTCAGCATTCCCTTTGACAGTGACGGAATAAGATCATTTGATCTTCCTAACACATATGGGCATTTGCTTCCTACTTCGAAGCAAACCTATTTTTGTAGATGATAACTTGTACATGTTCTAAACTATAATTTATAATATATATATATATATATATATATATATAAATTACGCAAAAATTAAAATAACACTAACATCTCATTTTAACAGATATATTTAACAGAATTACATAAAAATTGTCTTGAAATACTAAAGAGTACTTTTATCCAATAAAATCTCCATTGGCTTCAACCACGTTTACAGATGACTTCAAAAAATTCTGAATCACTTCTGGACAGTCTCTTTGTTGAATTTGGTGAATGCTGCCATCGTCTTTGCCTTCAATTCGTTGGTGTTTGCACGGAGTGTTGTTGGTATATCGTTTTACTCTACCCCGCATATAAAAATCAGGGGCTTTGCAATCTGGGGAGTAAAGTGGCCAAATGTGAGAGGTTGAGGTTTTGGAAAGGAAAAGGAAATTAATAATGAGCATCAGGAAGAGACAGCTAAATTCCTGGGACATGCAATGAGGAGGGGGGGCTAGGAGAACCTGAAATTGTCTGGCAGTCATGACTTAGTTCTTCCGCTTGTGCGTCATGATGCAGAGTCCTGTTGCCAGGCATTGGGTCCTCCAGCAGCCACCCTCTTGATTCCGAGCAAAACTAGCTCCTCGTGGCACTTTATGTAGACCACCCTGTTTACACTTAGGCGCTGTGAGAAGGCTAATTGACGCATAACTTTGCCATTACTAGTGATTATTCCAAACACTATGATGTTGACTAGTTATATTATCCAACTGTTTCCGAATCATCGGCACTGTTCTCAGTTTGACACCCGAGCACCTTGAAATGTTCGTATTAGAGCTTCCGGTGCGAATGCCAATACGAAACTGTTTCTAAATTTCTGGCGGACTGAATTGTGTCATGAAGCTCTTTTTCTCGCAGACGGTGCCCAACTGACCATAAATAAAACAAACAGGTGAAGAGGCCCATCCCTTGTTCCCTGTTTAGGATGCGGTTTCCGGTTTTCTCTTTTCCAATCTTTTCACTACTATGTAGCCCCCTGCACATCAGTGGCATTACGGCCTTGCTCGGGGTGATATGATTTTTAAAAAAAACGCACAATTGGCGACAATTTACCCATTGCGCCCTACGTAAATATACGTTTCGTCACCGTCGTAAATTTAAACTTCATTAATTATCTCCTTCCATTTATTCATTTTATGTTTTCCTTTTACATTGATTAGATCATAAATTTCGTGTATCCGAAGCTTTTTCTCACCTACTACCCAAAACCCAATTGACAAATACCCTGACTTCCACGACCTAAAGAAGATGATTACTACAGTTTTTTTTTCTTTGACCTAACCAACATTCTTTACCCATTCTTTTAGTCACCCTTGCTTTCGGTACAAGAATTTTCCTCTATTCTATGGTTGACTGGAGGTTGACAATGCATATCTGGAAATGACATGTTGAAATAGCCATCCCCACTGATCGACTCAGTCGATTAAAAACTTCATTGAGCGATTAAAGTTTATTGCTTTACGCGATCGATTAAAAATCTCGCGATGAAACGTGTTTATCCAAATATAGAAAAATGAAATCTGATTCTTTTTACAACCAAAAAGTATGCCACTGAAGATTCACAAGTTACTTAGAATGACCTACAATTATATTATTGAACTCTTTGGTCTAATGCATGGCGTCTGATTTACGTGGAAATGTGTGGTTAAACAAAAGATAGTGATATACCGCAATCATCAAAGCAAGATCTGACAAATGGAATTTAGATTGACAAGATTCTGTCCTGCTTTTATCTTCCCAGTCAGTGTAAACTTTCGTTTAATCAACGCTTCCAGAGTAGAGCCAAAATGTCTCTGTCGCCCAGATTAAAGACGCTCACTAATTTTTTTTAGAAACTCATTTAGAAAAATATTATACTTGACTCAACATCTAAATTTCCTCCTCTTATATATATATATTATTGTTTGTATATCGTTAACAGAGTGCTCAAATATTTTTTTGAATTCAGGACAGAAATGATGGTAGATATTTTCCTCTTTGTGATATCTTTTAGCATATTATGCAAAAATTCTGGTCAGTCTTCTTAAGGTGAGCAACTAATGCATTTAATGTATTGTCTTGCAAAATGTTCCGGTTTTGTTCATATATTCTTGCATTTATATTCCTAAATATTTCTTATTTGTATTTTTGTGCCAATTATTACAGGCGATATAGTAAATTATCCCTTCAATTTTACCTTGTTGTTTTGTTTACTATTGACTAAGTCATTTCTTTTTTTTTTTTAGATGTTGTAGTAACAACTTTTATGTTGACTTAAGTTAAGTTCTTTTCAAAAATAGAGCTAGTTAGTAGGACAATATATTTTTGATTCAATGGGTTTGTCAGGGGAGTTCGTTTTTCTACTTTGGAATATTTTACGAGTGAACTCTTCGGCATTTAATATATAATAAATAGGATATTGGAGAAACTTGAAAGTGCTTTCAATTTATTTCCCCTCTCTTTATAAAAACTGAAGGTTGCAATTTCCGAGTGCTCTAAATTATGATCCGATGGTTATACCGATGGTTATACCGATGGTTATACCAGATTTTTTCGTTGTTATGATGAAAATAGAAATTTATTAGACTGATTTGTTGTTTGAATCTGTTTTCCCCTCTCTATATAAAAACTGAAGGTTGCAATTTCCGAGTGCTCTTAATTATGATTCGATGGTTATACCGATGGTTATACCGATGGTTATACCAGATTTTTTTCGTTGTTATGATGAAAATAGAAATTTCTTAGATTGTTTTTGTTGTTTGAATCTGTTTTTCCCTCTCTGTATAAAAACTGAAGGTTGCAATTTCCGAGTGCTCTAAATTATGAGTCGATGGTTATACCAATGGTTATACCGATGGTTATACCAGATTTTTTTCGTTGTTATGATGAAAATAGAAATTTATTAGATTATTTTTGTTGTTTCAATCTGTTTTTCCCTCTCTGTATAAAAACTGAGTCGATGGTTATACCGGTGGTTATACCGATGGTTATACCGATGGTTATACCATATTTTTTTGTTGTTATGATGAAAATAGAAATTTATTAGATTGTTTTTGTTGTTTGAATCTGTTTTCCTATGGACACTAATTTTTTAACTGCTGTTAATACGGTGAAGCATGACTTACAGAGGTGTGCACGACAATCCAGAAAAACCTATTGAAAGAAAAATTGTGTTTATTCAGAATGACAAGTATTTACATAACAAATTGCTTCATAACATTGTTTTTCGATCTCTTTTCTACCATATTATTTAATTGAGCCCGCTCCAGCTTAAGTCATAGCCTCCACAAGAGGCCGAAAACTCCTACAGGCGTTAGTCAACTGCTTTCTGGACAAGTTGGCCACGGCCTCGATAATGGCAGTCATCAGGGACAGTATTGAGTGCACGTTTGTTAGAATGTGTCAATCACAAGTCTACATTTTAAATAGAAAACTTAAAAAACTGTACAAAATTGGCGAGCCACGTGTGGAAATTGAAATTAAAATATGGAAAAGACCCAGACATAACGTGGAGTATAGTGACAACAGCCAAGCCTTACAACATTGGCAAAATATGTAGAGAATATTCCAGGAAGAAAAGATAGCGAATATGCTATTCCCAAACAAAAATGAACTATTGAATGAAAGAAAAGAAAGTACGACTAAGTGTAACCATACTAAAATTACTTATTAGTTTCATAAACCATGGATGAAAACGTAATAATTTCTTGAAATTTTTTAAAATTACGCGTTCAAAATTCCCCATTCTTAAAAAAAAAACCGTAAACAGTAAAATCAGTTATTGTAAATCGCCTGAATACACCACACGGTAGAAACCTAGGTCGTGTAATAACCCGTTTACAAATAAAAAATATGTTCTACAATATAATTGTATTGAAAACTTTTTAATACAAATGTGCACTAATGTAAGTTCATTATGACCAAAAACTAAGTAATTAAACAATCAATATATATATATATATATATATATATATATATATATATATAAACTCCCCAAAAAGAAGAGCATATAGGAATATGTCTCAAGTACACCCCATAGGTAACAGTCGCAAGGTTTCAAGTCTGGGCTACGAGGGTGCCAGAACTCTTTTGACCAGAAAATGTTGAGATTTTCGTGACATCAAGCCTGGACCAAATTGAATGCATGAGCAGGAGCTCCGTCCTGGTAGAAAAGCCAACGTAGGGCCACATTAATTGCAGTACGGCGCTCAGGTTCACTGGAAATTTTGCTTAATTTGTTCTTAATTCCACAGATTGTTGTCACACAAATCTGAGACAAGAAAAAAAATGATATATTTAATACGGTTGTCATTTTATGCCAGGTTAAAGTTAGTCCGGATTGTAGCGTACACTCTTGTATATGGGAGTTAAGGAATTGTGTTCTTCCATTTCGTATTTAAATTCTATTGTGTTTCGTTTTGAGTTTGCTCTTAAAGACCAGGTAATGAAATTTGAACGCATGGTTATCATCAAAATGTCAGTCAGTTAAGGGCCATACGTGATACACGCTTGGGCGATCATGTTTCGAAAGAGACATGACTGACTGGGCAGAAGATTATCCCGCAGTAGATTGCCATTGCTTTCTGCGGTAGAATGGTTGCCAGCCACATCTATAGAACTCAATCCGTCCTGTTGTTTGACCCATAGCTGGAGGGAAGAGACAGATTAATACCTTTCCCAAGGATATTTGCGCGTATATGATTGCAACGAATTCAACTGGAATTCGAACTCGGCTCTCCGATTTCTCGTTCCGAGTCGATATCCACTGGACCACAACGCACATCCTAAAATGTAGAAGACCAAAATGCCAACTATAGGTCGGGACACTAAAATCAAGCAGGCGCATAAATTTAAATGCCTGGGAAATGTTCTGACAGAGGACGGTAAATGCGACCCTGAGATCCGAAGACACACTGGCATGGCCAAGGACGCATTTCAAAAACTAAGCAGAATACTGAGAAACAGAAAGATTTTATTGGAAACAATGAAAAGAGTACTAGACTATTATGTGATATCTGACGGCCTATATGGCAGCGAATGCTAGACAATCTCCTCAAAGATGAAAGAAAAACACAAAGCAAACAGAAATGTCGTTCTACAGAAGCATGCTGAGGATACCAATGACCGAACATGTGAGCAAAGACAAGCTTTTGGAAAAGATACAAACAGACAAAAAATTATACTTAATATGAGGAAGAGACATCTGAAGTTTCTGGGATATGTAATGAGGAAAAAGTGCTTGGAGAATCTAATACTCACAGGATGCAAAGAGGGAAACAAAGATAAAGGAAAGCAACACGAAACATATTTGATGGGCTTGAGCAAATGGATGGTGAAACAGGGATTGGAAGAGATACCAAGAGAAAAAATGACAAGAGTATGCTATTCCCAAAACAAAAATGAACTATTGAATGAAAGAACGGAAATTATGACTAAGTGTAACCATACTAAAAATACCTATTAAGTTCATAAATCATGGATGAAAACGTAATAATTTCTTGTAATTTTAAAAATTGTGCGCTCAAAATTCCCCATTTTTAAAAAAACGGTAAACAGTAAAATCAGTTATTGCAAATCGCCTGAAGACACCACTCATGGTAGAAACCTAGGTCGCGTAATAACTCGTTTACAAATGAAGAATATTCAATGGTTCTACAATATAATTGTATTGAACACTTTTTAATACAAATATGCACTGGTCTAATTTCATTATGACCAAAAGCTAAGTAATTAAACAATATATATATATATATATATATATATATATATATATATATATATATATAACTCTAAAAAAAGAAGAGCATATAGTTAAAATCCCAAAAACACAGATCCTATTAATATTAATCTTATTAATATTAAAAATGATCCAGGTACAGCGCTCTATGTAAATTATATTATTTATTTACACAGCCAAATATGCATATTGTATAAAAAAATTCCGAATTCTACATTTATTGAATAATTATTTCAGTGAGAAAATTCTCGCTTCTTCAGCAACGATCAAAAACAAAAATTTATTAATTCAAATATGGTATAAAAATTCACATACAGGAAATGAGCCTAAAAACATATCCATCGACAGGAAGTTTTAAAAAAAAGGAAGGGGTGATTAAGAAAGAGAAAAAATTATTTAAAATTTGTCGTACAGAGATGAAAAAACAAAGAGGTACAGACAGAGATTCGTGGCTTGATATTTGAAGAAGTCTTTTAGATAAGGTCTGCATTAAAGAATCAAAAATCAAAATTTAACCGGTGTCACAGGAATAGAAGTGGTGTGGGGAAAGGAAAAAGAAAGGACAAATGGGGTAGACAGGGGGAAAGTTAACAAAGAAATAAGACATAAATAATATTCAGTAGCCAAGGTGACAAAGTTTCAGATGGTGAAAGGAAAGGAAAGTTATATATATTTTTAAAAAAAGAAGGAAAACGAAACAGGAGGAAAGAACAGAGACAATATTATATATATATTTTTTTTTTAACCATATCACCCCGAGCAAGGCGGTAACGCCACTGATGTGCAGGGGGCTACGTAATAGTGAAAAGATTGGAAAAGAGAAAGCCGGAAACCACATCCAAGACAGGGAACAAGGGATTAGCCTCTTAACCTGTTCAATAGACGTGGGTGGAGTGTGAACCGGGTGATAGATCTATCTACTCCAATTGAAAAAAAAGAAACCAAAGTGAGAAGATTGGAAAAGAGAAAGCCGGAAACCACATCCTAAACAGGGAACAAGGGATGAGCCTCTTAACCTGTTCAATAGATGTGGGTGGAGTGTGAACCGGGCGATTGATAGATCAATATATATATATATATATATATATATATATATATATCTGTAAAAAAATTTAAAAAGAAATTGGTTTAAAATAATAATAATATGACTAGACTATTGTAGAGGTTTTAAAATCTGCTAATGGAATTAAAATAAAATTGCGATAATATGATAAATGATAAATGAACAAATAATATTTATAAATATAAATATACATGCACACATATTCATATACATATTCACATACATACCCATACACATTCATATATATATATATATAAATACACATACATATATACTTACACAATTAAAAAAATATATACACACATAACCACATACATATACATAAATACACATACCTACACATAAAATGCACACCTATATACATATACATACGCATATGTTTATACACACACACACACATACATATAGATACAAACAATAACACATTTACTATCTTCCCATGTAAAAAAAAATCAACCAGCAAAGACTGTTGCACTTTCAACTATAAGATTGAATGCCCTAACTACTACAAAATAGCACTTATACTCGAGGCAATATTTATTTTTTAAAATTTGAATAGTCAATTAATAAATTCAGCTTTGAATACCGTAGTAATGTTCTACACTGTTTGTAAAAAGAACAGTTTTTTCATACTTTAACACGTGCATGACCATGACATTACATTTTAGCTAATTTTTACGTTATAATGAACCCTAAGCAATTTGTCAACCGTTATATTTGAAGCAAGAAGAAAAATTTACAGTAATTTTTAGCAACACACTTTTGCAGTTATTTTTGTGTATATTTTCACACCCCTGAAGATGATCTCGGAAGGAGATTGAAAGTACTTGGGAACACCGAGAAATGAATCATAAATTCATCTGTTAACGTTAAAGCTTATTTCTTACTTCTTTCAATTATTATACGCGAATGATTATTTGTGAGTATGAACGGAATTTATTAAAAATAAACAGATATTTTTTTTTATATAAGAAGAGGTTCTCGGAGAACTTAAATGATTAAATTTTGATTTCCAAAAAGTTAAATGCAAATTAATCGACATCTTTTCTCTCCTTAATACGTCCTTTTTTTTATTGTCCACTCATTATTTTCTAAGACTCTTTGCATCTCATTAACCCCTTGTGTTATAATATCTTAATTTACTTGCTTGGGGTGAAGTGTTTAAAAAAAGGAAAAAGAGTAATATGTATTCATTTTTATTTATCAAGATATCAACTATGAACACGGTCACAAGGGATTGACCACGTTTAACAGAAAAAACGAAAAGAGCTCGGAGATCTGAAACATCCGGGCATTTTTTACCGTCAACTTTGATCTTCAAAATTTAAATGCAATGTCAACCGTAATCTTTCGTCTTCTTAATTCGTGTTCTTCTATCTTTCCCGCTCCTTTTCGCTGTCTATTTTTTTTTTAAACATTTTCATCTTCATTTTTAAATTTTTTAAATGAAATAAATTTCCCAAATGACCCTGAAGAGGTTGGAATTGAAACCGGTCGGTCCTTCTTCCTTCGTTTTTTTTAATTTTTTATTGTTCATCTTGTTTTCTTCTACAATGCCTGCAGGTATTAAATTTCAGTTATTTCTAGCCGTAATACGGTTTTGAAGGATGTGCGTTGTGGTAAAGTGGATATCGGCGCGGAATGAGAAACCGGGTAACCGAGTTCGAATTCCAGTTAAATCCATTGTATTACGCGCAAATACCCTTGGGAAAGCTATTAATCCGTCTCTTCCTTCCAGTTATGGGTTAAATAGCAGGACAAATTGGGTTCTATAGCCTTGGTCGGCAACCAGTCTACCGCAGAAAGCAATGGCAGCCTACTGCGGAGTAATCTTCTGCCCATTCACTCATGTCTCTTTCGAGACATGATCGCCCAAGCGTGTATTATATGGCACTTAACTGACTGGCTACTAATAATTTATCTAAATATATGTAACGGCATTTTTAGTTTTTGTTATTTTCCTTCATAGGAGGAAAAACATTTGCAATAAATACAACGAACAAAAGAAACGATTTATACAGAAAGGCAGTAAATAATGAGGGTAAACTTTGGAACACAAAACAATTTATTAATAAAAAATGAAGTTCCAGATAAACACATATTTAATTTCTCCAGCGTCACTCTTACAAAGATGGAATGACTTGTTTTTTGTTTTTTTTTGTTGTTGTTGTTGTTTTGTTTTTTTTTGTTTTTTTTCGAGAGGGTCGGATTTTTGTATTTTTGTAAACAGAGAGATTGCCTCCTTGGGCTTCATATTACCAGTGTTTACTTTTTACAGGAAAAGGAACAGAAGAGGAAAATAATTCCGTCAATTTTTTTTCTTTGCCTGTTCCTCTCTTTTCGCTGTCTATATATATTTTTTCTTTTCTGATACATTTTCATCTTCATTTTTAAAAATAAAATAAATTTACCAGATGACCCTGAAGAGGTTGGGATTGAAACCGGATAATCGTTCTTTCTTCGTTTTTTTTATTGTTCATCTTGTTTTCTTCCACAGTGCCTGTAAATCTTAAATTTCATTTATTTCTAGCCTTAATACGGTTTTGTACTACTAATTATTTATTTAAAGATTTTTTTTATTATTGTCGAATTATTGCGTCTTTATTATTATTGCAACTTTATATTTATTGTGTAATTACTGTGTTATTATTTTCGTTGTGTAATTATTGCGCCGTTATTATTATTGCGTAATTAAGTCCTTGATTTGGAGTTAAATTATTAAAAACTGAACTTTTAAAATGATATGACCATCAATGTAGTAATTAATTAAAGCATGTACAGCAAAATAAAAACAGTTGTCTGAATTTCTATGGGACTTTAGACACTTCCTTCTTTCCTTACGTGCCAAGCATAATTCGTGCTTGGCACGAATTATGCTTGGCACGTAATTTTCGATTCATGACACTAGCGAATTCCCGCATTAAACTACCGTTACTTTTTGCTGTACACTAGATACCAAGAAAGGCTATACAACTCAGTCTGTTCTGCTATTTAACCCACAGCTTGTGGGGAGGAAATGAAGAGATGGAACCATCCCGTAAGTGAATGTAACGAACTAGAATTAGAATTCTACTCACAGATATATCATTCTGTGCCGTTATCCATAAAAATACTCGCACATCCAACCTTACAGCAGCTGGTATTACTAAACGGTCACCCATCGAGTTACTGACCAGGTTCAACGTTGCTTAGCTTCCGTGATCTTACAAGAACTGATATTTCAACGCAAAACAATAACTAATAATTTAAAATGTGGTATGCTGGCCTTTTTAAAATCTTTTTTTTTTTTTTTGACTTGCTGCATTAAAACTTCACCAATTTGATGAAAGTGTCTGTGAGCTGAGGAAAATATTACATACAAATGTTATCAAATGTATTACAGCATTAAATATTTTTAGCTATCAGCATATGTTTTATATCGGTTTCAACTTAATGATTTTGAAATAAAGAAAGTACCTAATTTACAAATTCAGAATAAAAATATTTTTTAAAAATATAATATATAAATAGTCAGTCACTTAAGTGCCATACGTGATATACACTTGGATGATCATGTCTCTTTCGAGACATGACTGACCGAGTAGAAGATTATTACACAGTAGGTTGCCATTACATTCTGCGGTAGACTGGTTGCCAGCCAAAGCTATAGAACCCAATCTGTCCTGCTTTTTAACCCAATAACTAGAGGGAAGAGACGGATTAATACCTTTCCCAAGAGTATTTACGCCTAAATGAATGCAACGAGTTCCACTAGAATTCGAACTCGGCTCCCCGATTTCTCGTTTCGAACAGATATCCACTGCACCACAACACACATCTTACCTTGGGAAAGGTATTAATCCGTCTCTTCCCTCCAACTATGGGTCAAATAACAGGACAGATTGGGTTTCTATAGCCTTGGTTGGCAACCAGTATACCACAGAAAGTAATGGCAACCTACTGCGAGAAAAATCTTTTGCCCATTCAGTCATGTCTCTATCGAAACATGATCGCCCAAGCATGTATCGCGTATGGCACTTTACTGATATTGTGTGAACTATAAATAACAATGTAGAAAAAGTTTTCATGTGATGTGTTTCGGCCTTTCAGACTTCATCAGAATAATGTTACGTTAATGCTGATACTATTCCTGCGCGCGAACGGGATACGCTGGTAATTTTTCAATTAAAAATAATTTATAAAACATATTTTTAAGATTTTCAATTAAAAATCATGTAAGACCCGGGAAGAAGAAGAAAGAGAGAACGCTGTAAATAAAGAACCAGTTGAATATAAAAGGGGGAAAAGGGCAGCCATTGGCCTTAGAGGCCTCCTTTAACAATTTGCCTTCCTTAAAATGTAACAATATCTTTGTGACCACTACTGCAACATCCCGCATTAAAAAAAAAAACAAGTCAAAATTTGTTTTTCACTCTCTTCTGCCAGTCTCAAAATGTCGCTTTTGGAAAAATGAATAACTCTTACTTTGTCACCAATTCAACCACCACAACCAAAAATGATATAGGAAAATATGCTAGCCTATCGTCCGGTTCACACTCTTCTCAGGATTTTAGGAACATATGTAAATGTTAATCTCTTTGGGATTGGTATTTCCGGTTCCTTCTTAAGTTATCTCATTCGGTCAGTACTTAGATGGGTGACCGCTTGGGAATACCAGGTGCTGTAAGCGTTTAGTGACGGATGTGCGTTGTAGTGCAGTGGATATCGGCTCGGAAAGAGAAATCGGTGAGCCGAGTTCGAATTCCACTTGAATACCCTGCATTCGCTTAAGCACTGATACCCTTGGGAAAGGTATTAATCCGTCCCTTCCTTCCAGTTATGGGTTAAATAACAGGGTAGGTCTTGGGAACCCTGCCCTTAAAAACAAATCCCAATGAATCTTGATACTCGAAAAAGAAAAATGTATTACTAGACACAAAATCTTATATAAACAACAATAAATTGTTGAAAGAAAAAGGTATTACCAGCAATGAATAAATAAAAATTTAGTTGGCAATAAATGACCCGCCGGGGTTGATATACCATAAAAAACAAAACAACCAACCAACAAATCTTCTCATTCTTTTAAAGTTCCAGTAACCTCTTTCGTCTTAGTGACATTATCGTCCTGCTTGGGATGAATCAATTATTACACACACACACACACACACACACACACACACACACACATATATATATATATATATATATATATATATGAAAACTCATTTACAAAGAATATAAAATGTATACAAGGTGTTATGGAGGAATGGTAGACTTTATAAAAACAGTAGCTACTCACACATTTACGCATCGTTCATTCAGTAATGAATTTGAACACTATCGGCTACTAGCGTGTGTTTACATTGTGTATAACACGCTAAAGTTCACCTTCCTCTACCAAGCGCCTATAGCTTAGAATCGCCGATTGATGTCAATTCAGTAGGGTTTTAATCCTGGCTAGAAGCTAAATGTCTAACCGTCCTGATGAGCTGTGATTACAGCGAAACAGATCTGTCTGCGGATGACTATATATATATATATATATATATATAAAATGATATTAGGCATTATACAAAGTACTTTCTTTTACCCCATTTCAATTATACTTTATTGCCGATTAACACAGATATAAACTTATATGACGAGATTTAAAGATTTGAAAATCATTTTCTGTTCTTTTTGCTTTTTTTTTTTTTTTTCACAATATAACTATAATCCGACTCTATCAAAATATACTGGAACAATATTGTTTTCTCTGCATCATATGCACGTGTGTAACTACCCACAAACCCTCACTCACCCACCTTACGGCTAATTCCAGGGCGTACTGGGGTATGTACATGAATATGTCATGCAAGTAGGTACTTTTGGAGGCTGTTCAGTGTGTTTGTCACTGGAGTTGTAGCGGGGTGTAATGAATGGTGTTCAGGTTTTTCGGGTGTTTGGTAGGAATCATGGGCCAGTCTGCCACACCTGGTATATATGTCAAGTGCCCGACCAAGGGAAGACATTTATCTTTCTACACAACAGCTTCCGACTTCCGTTCATCTAATCTGGACGTGGATTTCAGAAAAAGAAGATAGAAAAAGATGCCACTCCTTAAGCAATTTTTTTTAGAGGTGAGGTTTTACATCGGTATCTATCTATCTATCTATCTATCTATCTATCTATCTATCTATCTATCTATCTGTCTGTCTGTCTGTCTGACTGTCACAAACTGTTCATTTCTATCTCTGTCAACCTCTCTGTCAACCTCTCTCTCTCTCTCTCTCTCTCTCTCTATATATATATATATATATATATATACATATATAGTATAGTTTTTTCGAATGTATGTATGTATCTCACAGGTGAAGAGGCTCATCCCTTGTTTCCTGTTTAGGATGCGGTTTCCGGTTTTTTCTCTTTTCCAATCTTTTCACTCTTTTTTTTTCAATTGGAGTAGATAGACTAAACTATCGCCCGGTTCACACTCCACCCTCGTCTATTGAACAGATGAAGAGGCTCATCCCTTGTTCTCTGTTAAGGATGTGGTTTCTGGCTTTCTCTTTTCCTATCTCTTCACTCCTACGTAGCCCCTTGCACATCAGTGGCGTTACCGCCTTGCTCGGGGTGATATGATTAAAAAAATGTATATATATATATATATATATATAGTTTCTTCGAATCTATCTATCTATCTATCGATATATATAGACGTAATTCTGTACATATTTATCTAATTCTGTTCGTAACTCTCTCACTCTTTCTTTCTCTTAATCTCTATCTATCTATCTATCCATCAATCTATCTATCTATCTGACAATTAATATTTTATCTCATTCTCTTCGTATCTATCACTTTTTTCTCTTTTTCTGTCTGTCTCTTGTTTATTTCTGACTTTTTCTCTTTCTTTATGTCTTTTTTTTCTTTCTCTTATTCTTTTACTTTTTCTTCATGTTTTTTTTTTCGGTCTGTGTGTTTTTTTTATTTCTGGCATTCTTTCTTTCTGTCTGGCAAGCGTTTGTTTGCCGTCTAGCATTCTTTCTTTCTTAATTGTTTTTTCCTTTCGTTTTTCTTTCTTTTCACTTTCTTTCTATTTATCTGTTTGTCATATTTTCAGTTTGTCTTTTTATTTCTGGGTTTCTTTATGGGTTTCTTTCTTTCACCCATTCTTTCACTTTTTTACCCTTTTTTATTTTTTATCGTCTTTCTTATTTTATTTTACCTGTTTTCAGTTATTCATTATTACTTTTATTTGCTGCATTCATTTTTATTAATTGTTCTTCTCACATATATATATATATATATATATATATATATATATATATATATATATATATTCTAAACATATACGGTTAAATATAAGAGATAATGAATGTCTATTATGTTCAATCATGGGCCGTTCTAAACATCGTATTTTGGCTTTAATTTCAGGTGAAAATAAAGACAAAAATTCTTCAACATTTGGATAATTTTTTATTAAGTTGGTTCTAAGCTTTCGGCTCACATGAGCCATCTTCAGAGAGGTTACAAGGACGTTAACATAAAATCATCTACCATCAGTGACGATTTTATTTTGTGTTGACATAAAACTTTGCTAAGCAACAATGACAGTTACCAAAAATAGCAAACGTAGTTCGTAAATTTGTAATGCGGTTCTATGACGTCACACCGCGTGATAGCGCGAAATGATAACAGAAGCATATATTTGAATGCAATATAATGTGTTATGACCAGATTTAAACGTGATTTTATTAAGTGTGGGTTGTTTGGATTTAATGTAGACGGCCTCCAATACCTGAAGGTTCCTTTTAAGGTGTGTATGAGTGAGGATTAGTGTATTGTTGACTAAAATATGTTTGATATTACCTACATGGCTATGTTTTTCTAAGAAATGTTGTTTAATTGTACTCTGATCAGAAAGATGACAGGTAAGTATATATATATATATATATATATATATATATATATATATATATATATATATATATATAACATAGTGATGATCCACGTATACTGTCTTAATATGTATAGGAAAGAATATTAATAAAAAGTTTTGAATTTAAAAATGTACTTTTTTGGGACAGTATTTGTTTTACGGACATGCCGCATGTTGTGAACAAACACACCACGTAAACACCAAAAAAATATTCGGACGCTCTCGTGAAATACGTTTCTAATTCAAATTTAAAAATCACTCGTTTCTGATGAAGGACCGAGGGCGGTTTGAAATATAAAATACAATAATAAAAATAAACAAATACTGTCCAAAAAAAGTACATTTTTAAATTCAAAACTTTTTATTAATATTCTTTCCTATATATATATATATATATATATATATATATATATATATATATCGGTGTGTATATATATAAAGTTCTTTTTTCCGACATATTTTTGGGGGTTTATTTAATTTTTCATTCATTTAGTCTGTTTTTTTTTTCATTCGATTTTTCTGTACAGTATATCCTCATATATTTTATTTATACTTTTCTTTGCGAATCTTATCTCTCCTTTCTTTCCTTGTGATTCACTGGACGTCATTCATTTTTTATTCATTCATTAGCACCCTCTATTCTCCCTTATTTTCATTCATTCATTATTGTTCTTTCTTTTTTTTCTATTCAGCTTTCGGACCTCGTTTCATCCTTTGATAAAATGCAAAATGTTTTGTTCTTTATTTTGGTCCTGGGCATGAGACTAAACTGCATCCGGCAGCAAGGCCTCTGATTGGAAGGTTGTGAGGAGCATGGAACCACCTCTTAATTGCTGTTGTTCCCAGGTCCACCCTGACCCGGAGTGGTAGCACCTGTTAGGGTCCCAGCCATGGGCAAATAGTTAACCCCCAAACGGAGGTCAAAATACTATGAAAGTATAAAAGTACACTTATATAAAAAGTATAAAAGTAAAAATAGGCTTTTATAGAAAAATATACGTTTTAGAAGGAAAAATTTTACCAACAAATGATTTTTGAAGAAAAAATTCTGACCATAACACATTTTTGAAGAAACAAATTATTCTCAGCGAAACATTTTTGAATACAAAACTAAAAGACATTTTCATTTTTCTAAAATAAAAAAAGAATTTAAAACATTTTCATCAAAATCTGACTAAATCAACCTTCACACTATAACCGAACATTAAAAAATATCTTAAAATCCCACCTTTTTGGCATTAAATAACCCATAGAGTTTGATATGCCGTTAAACAAAACTAAAGCTTTTCTTTATTTTCCTATCTTTAACACTTCCCCAGTTTTCTTCTTTTTCTCCTTTTCTGTCTTTTTCTTTTCTAACTACTTCCTCTTCTCTCATCTACTTTTTTACATTCTTTCATTGTTTATCTATCATTTCAGTTATTTATTCATTAATTTTATTTTAAATTTTTTAAAAATATTTAAGACTTCTCTTTCGTTTTCATTACAAATTTACAATTTTTTGTTTTATTTCTGATTTTAATTCATATGCTGTGTTCTCTACATTTGTGTTCGTTTTTATTTTTCTTCATTTTTTTCTTTCACTTTATCGTTTTTTTTTCTTTCCTTCGAGTTTATTTCCTTGATTCTTCTTTTCCTTCCGTCTTATTTCCTATATTATTTCTTTCCTTCGAATTTATTTACTTGCTTCTTTCTTTCTTCCTAATTTATTTTAATGGTATCTCGCCCGGTTCACACTCCACCCACGTCTATTGAACAGATGAAGAGGCTCATCTCTTGTTTCCTGTTTAGGATGCAGTTTCCGGTTTTCTCTTTTCCAAACTTCTCACTTTTTTTTTCAATTGGAGTAGATAGACTAAACTATCGCCCGGTTCACACTCCACCCACGTCTATTGAACAGGTGAAGAGGCTCATCCCTTGTTTCCTGTTTAGGATGCGGTTTCCGGTTTTCTCTTTTCCAATCTTTTCACTCCTATGTAGCCCCCTGCACAGCAGTAGCGTTACCGCCTTGCTCGGGGGTCTTTCGAGTTTATTTCCTGAGTTATTTTTTTCTTTCTAGATTATTTCAATCTTTTCTTCTTTCATTCTAGTTCGTTTTATTCTTCTCTTTCTTACCTTTTAGTATATATTTCCCTGATTCTTTCTTTCCTAATATTTTATTTCATTGGTTTCCTTTTCTTTATAGTTCTTTCCTTAATTCTTTCTTTCTTTCTAGTATATTTCCATGATTATTTTTTTCTTCTACTTTGTTTCCTTTCTTTCTTTTCAGTTTATTTCATTGGTCTCTCTCTATTTCCTTCGAGTTTCTTTTCTCTTATTTATTTCCTTTAATGATTCTAATGTAAACAAAATAGGTTTAGATTTATTATGTGTAAAGTATAACCCGAAACTTTCTCCAGTTTTAAACAAATTGAAAACTGTACCTCTATCCAGGTTTCAATAAAGTGTAAACTAAACCTCCGTCTAGCTTTTCAAGACAGTGTAAAGTGCAATGGATAAGCGACTTGAAATGAGAAATCGAAGTATTAAATATTTTTAAAAAATTTAAAATAAAATTAATGAATAAATAACTGAAATGACAAATAAACAATGAAAGAATGTAAAAAAGTAGATGAGAGAAGAAGAAGAAGTAGTTAGAAAAGAAAAAGACAGAAAAGGAGAAAAAGAAGAAAACTGTTAGTGTTAAAGATAGGAAAACTAAAGGAAAGCTTGAGTTTTGTTTAACGGCATATCAACCTCTGTGGGTTATTTAATGCCAAAAAGGTGGGATTTTAAGGTATTATTTAATGTTCAGTTATTAATAACCATGAATGTGCTGGTGGTTGCAATAGATAAATGTCTTAGAATGAGATATTGCAGAACAGAAAATTTTTTTTTATTTTAATCATATCACCCCAAGCAAGGCGAAAACGCCACTGATGCGCAGGGGTCTACGTAAGAGTGAACAGATTGGAAAAGAGAAAAACCTGAAACCACAACCTAAACAGGAAACAAGGGATGAGCCTCTTCACCTGTTCAATAGATGTGGGTGGAGTGTGAACCGGGCGATAGTTTAGACTATCAACTCCAATTGAAAAAAAAATAAAAATAAAAGAAGTGTGAAAAGCTTGGAGAAGAGAAAAACCGGAAACCACAACATGAACAGGAAACAAGGGATATGCCTGTTCACCGGTTCACCTGTTCATTAGACGTGGGTGGAGTGTGAACCGGGCGATAAAAAGTAAATAAATAAAACAAATGAATTGATTTCTTCAGTGTGGGTTTAGATTTTTGTCCCCATAGTAAAGGAAAAACAAACTGTATCACACTAGTTTCAAGATAAGAAATATTATTGATTACAAATATTTGGTGGATGAACATTTTGTATTTTTAAACAAATAAAGAACTTTAATTTTGATTTTGGCATCAGCTTTGATGTGTTGGTGGTTGCAATGGATAAAAGTCTTAGAATGTGATATCGGAGAGCAGAAAATGCCATAATCTTTGATGTGCTGGTGGTTGCAATGGATAAAAGTCTTAGAATGTGATATCGGAGAGCAGAAAATGCCATGATCTTTGATGTGCTCGTGGTTGCTATGGATAAAAGTCTTAGAATGTGATATCAGAGAGCAGAAAATGCCATAATCTTTGATCTGCTGGTGGTTGCAATGGATAAAAGTCTTAGAATGTGATATCGGAGAGCAGAAAATGCCATAATCTTTGACGTGCTCGTGGTTGCAATGGATAAAAGTCTTAGAATGTGATATCGGAGAGCAGAAAATGCCATAATCTTTGACGTGCTCGTGGTTGCAATGGATAAAAGTCTTAGAATGTGATATCGGAGAGCAGAAAATGCCATAATCTTTGATGTGCTGGTGGTTGCAATGGATAAAAGTCTTAGAATGTGATATCGGAGATCAGAAAATGCCATAATCTTTGACGTGCTCGTGGTTGCAATGGATAAAAGTCTTAGAATGTGATATCGGAGAGCAGAAAATGCCATAATCTTTGACGTGCTCGTGGTTGCAATGGATAAAAGTCTTAGAATGTGATATCGGAGAGCAGAAAATGCCATAATCTTTGACGTGCTCGTGGTTGCAATGGATAAAAGTCTTAGAATGTGATATCGGAGAGCAGAAAATGCCATAATCTTTGATGTGCTGGTGGTTGCAATGGATAAAAGTCTTAGAATGTGATATCGGAGAGCAGAAAATGCCATAATCTTTGATGTGCTGGTGGTTGCAATGGATAAAAGTCTTAGAATGTGATATCGGAGAGCAGAAAATGCCATAATCTTTGATGTGCTGGTGGTTGCAATGGATAAAAGTCTTAGAATGTGATATCGGAGAGCAGAAAATGCCATAATCTTTGATGTGCTGGTGGTTGCAATGGATAAAAGTCTTAGAATGTGATATCGGAGAGCAGAAAATGCCATAATCTTTGATGTGCTCGTGGTTGCTATGGATAAAAGTCTTAGAATGTGATATCGGAGAGCAGAAAATGCCATAATCTTTGATGTGCTCGTGGTTGCAATGGATAAAAGTCTTAGAATGTGATATCGGAGAGCAGAAAATGCCATAATCTTTGATGTGCTCGTGGTTGCTATGGATAAAAGTCTTAGAATGTGATATCGGAGAGCAGAAAATGCCATAATCTTTGATGTGCTCGTGGTTGCTATGGATAAAAGTCTTAGAATGTGATATCGGAGAGCAGAAAATGCCATAATCTTTGATGTGCTCGTGGTTGCTATGGATAAAAGTCTTAGAATGTGATATCGGAGAGCAGAAAATGCCATAATCTTTGACGTGCTCGTGGTTGCAATGGATAAAAGTCTTAGAATGTGATATCGGAGAGCAGAAAATGCCATAATCTTTGATGTGCTGGTGGTTGCAATGGATAAAAGTCTTAGAATGTGATATCGGAGAGCAGAAAATGCCATAATCTTTGATGTGCTCGTGGTTGCTATGGATAAAAGTCTTAGAATGTGATATCGGAGAGCAGAAAATGCCATAATCTTTGATGTGCTCGTGGTTGCTATGGATAAAAGTCTTAGAATGTGATATCGGAGAGCAGAAAATGCCATAATCTTTGATGTGCTCGTGGTTGCTATGGATAAAAGTCTTAGAATGTGATATCGGAGAGCAGAAAATGACATAATCTTTGATGTGCTTGTGGTTGCTATGGTTAAAAGTCTTAGAATGTGATATCGGAGAGCAGAAAATGCCATAATCTTTGATGTGCTCGTGGTTGCTATGGATAAAAATCTTAGAATGTGATATCGGACAGCAGAAAATGCCATAATCTTTGATGTGTTCGTGGTTGCTATGGATAAAAGTCTTAGAATGTGATATCGGAGAGCAGAAAATGCCATAATCTTTGATGTGCTAGTGGTTGCTATGGATAAAAGTCTTAGAATGTGATATCGGAGAGCAGAAAATGCCATAATCTTTGATGTGCTCGTGGTTGCTATGGATAAACGACTTGGGATGAGAAATCGAAAAACCGGAAATGTGATAAATTCGGATGTAATGTTGGTTACAATGGATAACAGACATGGAATGAGTAATCGAAGAGCTAAAAATTGCTGTAAGTTTAGATGTTCTGGTTGTTGCAATGGATAAACGACTTATAATCAGATATCGGAAAGCCAAAAATGCCATAAGATTGGATGTGCTCGTGGTTTTATAGATAAACCACTTAAAATAAAAAATCGGTGAGCCAGTAATGCTGTAAACTGCAATGGGCTAGTGGTTGCAATGGACAAACAATTTGGAATGCGAAATTGGAGGGCCAAAATGCTGTAAGCTTGGATCTATTGGTTGTTGCAATGGCTAAAACGCTTTAGAATGAGAAATTGGTGAACTGAAAATGCAATAATCTTGGATATGCTGGCAGTTGGAATGGATATAAGACTTTAAATGTGAAATCGTAAATCCAAAATTGCTATAAGCTTGGGTGTGCTGGTGGCTGCATTAGATAATCGACTTGGAATAAGAGATCAAAGTGCGAAAATGCTGCAAGGTGTTAGTCATTCAACGGATAAACCACTTGGAACGCTTGGATGTGCTGGTGGTTGCAGTAGATTGAAAAATCGGAGAGTCTAAACTGCTGTAAGCTTGGATGATATGATCGTTGCAATGGATAAATGATTTAGAATGAGTTATCGGAGAGCTGAAAAGGCTATACGTTGGGCTGTACTGGTAGTCGCAATGGATAAAAGACGTCGAATGAGAAATTAAAAAAAATCGATATAAAATTGGCTGTGTTGGTGGTTCTAATGGATTAAATAAACTACCCGGAATTAGAAATCGGAGCATCAAAGTCTAATTCCAGTCGATTTCGCTGTATTCACTTACGTTCAAATACACTTGGCAATGAAATGAATCCATATTTTCTTCACCCAGCTATGGATTAAATAGTAGGACAGACTTTATGTCGAAATTGAGTTAAATTGTGCATTCTACTGCCCGGTTCACACTCTACCCACGTCTTTTGAACAGATGAAGAGGCTCATCCCTTGTTCCCTCTTTAGGATGTGGGTTCCGGTTTTCTTTTTTTCCAATCTTCTTACTCTTTTCTTTTTTGTTTTCTCAATTTGAGTAGATAGACTAAACTATCGCCCGTTTCACACACCACCCACGTCTGTTGAACAGGTGAAGAGGCTCATCCCTTGTTCCCTGTTTAGGATGTGGTTTCCGGCTTTCTCTTTTCCAACCTTTTCACTCTTTTCTTTTTTTTCAATTGGAGTAGATAGACTAAACTATCGCCCGTTTCACACTCCACCCACGTCTATTGAACAGGTGAAGAGGCTCATCCCTTGTTCCCTGTTTAGGTTGCAGTTTCCGGTTTTCTCTTTTCCAATCTTGTCACTTTTTTTTTTCAATTGGAGTAGAGACTAAACTATCGCCCGTTTCAAACTCCACCCACGTCTATTGAACAGGTGAAGAGGCTCATCCCTTGTTCCCTCTTTAGGATGTGGTTTCCGGCTTTCTCTCTTCCAACCTTTTTGCTCTTAAGTAGCCCCCTGCGCATCAGTGGCGTTTCCGCCTTTCTTGTGGGTGATATGATTAAAAAAAAAGAACAATCACTGTTTGATTTAATGATTTTTTTCAAATTGTTTGAATTCCTGATGAGATACAATTTCATGTACTTCATTTTCCATTTGTATATGATCCACTCTGCCTGATTTCGTAACTTCGCCGTCCGAATATAGCTTTCTTTCTGCATGTTTTGTGCTAGACGTTTTCCCAGCCTGTCTCAGTTTTAATGGAGATGCTCAGCAGCCTCGCCATATTTGGGAAAGACATAAGGATAATTAAGAATTTCTACTGGCAGCAAAACTGCCTGCATACGGACAGGTAACGAATTCAGCAGAAAGCTAGAAAGAGGCGTAAGACAAGGATGTGTCATTTTACCGGATTTATTTAACTTGTACAGATAGAATATTTTGAGGACATTACATGTTATGCCAGGATTTTTCATCAGAGGCCACAATCTGAACAACATAGATACGCAAACGATACAGTGCTGATTGCAGACACGGAAAGGAAACAAGACCTCCTAAAGAAGGTAGCTGAAGTGAGTGACAAAAAAGGACTTTAAATAAACTGTAAGAAAACCGGACGCATGGTCATCAGCAAAAAGAGCAACCCAAAATGTTAAATACAGGTGGGGGATATTAAAATCAAGCAGGTACAAAAATTTAAATACCTGGGAAGTGTGCTAAGAGAAGACGGAAAGTGTGGCACAGAGATCTGAGTTGGCATGGCCAATGCAGCATTCCAGAAGCTGAGTAAAGTATTAAGACACAGGAAAACTTTCACTAGAAACAAAGAAAAAAGTACTAGATTGCTATGTGATGTTAGCTCTTCAATATGGCAGTGAATGTTGAACAATATCAACAAAGATGAAGAAAAAAATTGAAGCAGCTGAAATGTGATTCTACCAAAGGATGGTGCGGAAATCATGAACCGAGCATGTGAGCAATGATGAGGTGTTGGAAAGAATGGAAACGAAAAGGAAATTAATATTGAGCATCAGGAAGAGACAGCTGAAGTTCTTGGACATGTGATGAGGAAGGAAGGTTTGGAGAATCTGATATTAACAAGCTAGATAGATGAAAAAGGAGACAGAGGAAAGCAGCGGATAACATATTTGAAGGGCCTGAGCAGGTGGATGACAGAACTGGGGTGCGAGATGTTACAGGAGAAAGCGCGCTAAGAGCCACCAGGGATAGAGAGACGTGGAAGGCTATGATCGCCTACGTCCTGAAAGACAAGGCATATAGAAGAAGAAAATTATTTGACTTTTTATCTGCTTGTAATTTTTTTCTTCGTTCAGATTTGTCTCTAAATGAAACCAGAGCAACAACGCAACGCTTGTAAATTTGTGTTATCTTTCCAGGTGGAATAAGTAGCACCTTACGTCTTACTTCATTAGGGAGTATAACTTAATATCATTTAATTTGCTCCAACCTTCAGACTATAGTTACAAACACCTCTTCGTTAGCTTTACACAAAAAGAAGCAAACGAAAATAGGCAGTGCCTCAGGCAGGAAGAAGGTTTATATCAAAGACGTTCTCGGTAGGATGTTATGATAATTAAGTGTTTGGTTAGGTAGTGTTTCCTTGTTGAAAAAAATAAAAATAAAGTTAAAAATTGCCTTCAGTAAATAAGTCAGTTTGTGGTGTTATACAAGAGTTGAAAAAAAAAACATTAAAAAAATTTTAAAAGAGCATTTTCAAGTAATTTAAAAAGTTGAATATTTCTCCCAAGGGCAGTTAGGTGAAGTTTCTTCTAATTAAATGGTATTTTAAAAATCAAAATGTACCACTAATTGAGACTTGACAAGAACGTTGTTAATTGACATAGAAAGATAGACAGACAGAGAGTGTGGGTTGTGGTGTAATGGATATCGTCTCGCAGTAAGAAATCGGAGAACCGAGTTCGAATTCCAGTCGAGTTCGTCACATTCACTTATGTATAAATTTCTTTGGGAAAGATAAAAATCCGTCTCCAACTCCACAATTATAGGATGAATAGACTGAGTGCTTTAGCCTTGGTTGGCAACCAGTATACTGCAGAAAGATATAGCAACATTCTGCGAGAAAAATCTTCTGCTTGGTCAGTCGTGAATCGAAAAATACATGATCGCCCAAGCGTGTATCGCGGATGTCGCCTACCTAACTGAAACAAAGATGAAATCAGCTTTGCCATGAATGGAGGAATTACACTGTCCACAATGTCACCCTAAATATATTGACTCGTACATCTTCAGACCCAAAGCCGTTAGACTACTGCGTAGTCTAGTCAGTCAGTTAAGTGCCATATGTGAAACACACTTTGGACAATCATGTCTCTTTCGAGACATGACTAACTGGGCAGAAAATTATC
Source organism: Ascarosepion bandense (assembly GCA_037127315.1). Lineage (NCBI taxonomy): Eukaryota > Metazoa > Mollusca > Cephalopoda > Sepiida > Sepiidae > Ascarosepion > Ascarosepion bandense. The sequence continues at coordinate 2,733,979 of JBBBDQ010000332.1, forward strand.
CCGCAGTAGGTTGCCATTGTTTTCTGTAGAAGACTGGTTGTCAGCCAAGACTATAGAACCCAATCTGTTCTATTATTTAACCCATTACTGGAAGGAAGAGACGGATTAATACCTTTCTCAAAGATATTTGTGCGTAAGTGAATACGAGGAATTCAACCGGAATTCGAACTCGGCTCCCCGATTTATCGTTCCGAGTCGATATCCACTGTGCACATCCGCATAGCTAGAAGGATGCTAACCAATGTCTTCGTAACAGTATAAATTTTCCGAAGTCCTCCATACCTAACACAATGTATTTTACTAAATTCAAAGAAATGTTTTTAAAAAATTATGAGCAACCCTCAGTACCTACTGACCTCTCTCTTTCCCACTTATTATCATTGTTATGTTTACCGGTTATTGCTTTGTTATTGATTTCCATATTCTAAACTTTATATCTACTTCCGTCTAAGGCTCTTGTTTTTGTTTTTTTTTGTTGTTTTTTGTTTTATTTTTTCTAATCATTTCACCCCAATTAAAGCCGATAAAGCTATTAGGATTTACTGGGAGTGACAGACAATGATTCTAGTGAGAAAATTTGTCGTAAGTCGGATCAATATCTACGTTATGATTCTAGTGTAAATCGGAAATATCGGCGTTTTAGCCTCTGTCATATGTTTAACGTTTTGGCTCTAGTGTAAACCAGATCTGTTTACCTTTTTTATGAGTAATATATAACTCGGAGCTCTCTCTGACTTTAGAATAAAGTGTAAACCGGAACTCTGTCTAGCTTTCGAATAAAGTGTAAACCGGACCTCTGTCTAGCTTTCGAATAAAATGTAAATCGGACCTCTCTTTAGCTTTTGAATAAAGTGTAAATCAAACCTCTGTCTAGCTTTTGAATAAAGTGTAAATCGGCTCTATTTAACTTTTGAATAAAGTGTAAACCGGACTTCTGTCTAGCTTTCGAATAAAATGTAAATCGGACTTCTCTTTAGCTTTTGAATAAAGTGTAAATCGGCTCTAACTTTTGAATAAAGTGTAAACCGGACTTCTGTCTAGCTTTCAAATAAAGTGTAAATCGGACCTCTGTTTAAATTTGAAATATAGTATAAACCGGACCTGTGTTTAGCCTTTTAATAAAGTGTTTAGCTTTTTCTCTATAACTTAAAGCAGATCTATGTATACTTATTAAGCTTTCACTTTCTAACTATCGTCAATTTCAATTACTTTATTCATTTTGCTTCTCAGACTTTTCTCATTTCTTTTTCTTTTTTTTTTTATTAAAATCATTTCGCCACAAGCAATGCGATAATGCAAGGGGAGCGCAAATATTTCCTCAGTGTAAAATAGCATTTGAAAACTCTAATGAGGAGAAATTAACCCGAAAGGACATCAAATGAATATCTTTCAGAAAGATAAAACATTGCAATTGGCATTGCATTTCAATTTTCGAGGTTTGTAGACCATTCTTTTAATTTTATCTAGTGACTCGATAAAGAAACACCAGATTTTTTAAAAAATTAATATTTAAATAAGTTCCACGGTCATTCATTCATTTTCCTTCCTTCTTTATCTTTTTTTAATCTTTAACGAAGAATTTAAAAAAAACATTTAACACGTCCAGGAAAGCAAATAGATTTAGTCTCTTGCAGCTAAATGTTACTTTAAGAATAAAAAGAAATCACCAATATTTGAAACTTGACAAGAACATTTTCAATCGAAATAGAAGAGTTAAACAAATAAAAATGAAAAAAAATTATCCCATTAAAAGGAACGTTTTTCAATACGCCAGTTCAAGAATATTTATATTAATATTATATATATTATATATATATATATATTATTATATATATTATATATATATATTATTATATATATATATATATATTATTATTATATATATATTATTGCTTATTATTATATATATATATATATATATATATATATATTATATATATATATATTATTATATATATTATATATATATATTATATTAATATTAATATTATATTAATATTATATTAATATTTCAACATAGGCACCATTTGTACTGCCGCGACAATAGCAGCGGTATTTCCTGTGTAAGAGCCAAAATCTCTCCACGCTGGTTTTGAAATCTGATTTTTTTCTTCTCCTAGACTAGTTATCAACCAAGGCTTTAGGAACTATGCCCTCTTGCTATTTATCAATAGCTGGGTGAGAATATATTGATTTCTACTTTTTCAAAGGTATTAGCAAGTAAATCAATGGAATTCTAACTAGGCTCTCGGGTTCCTCAATCCGAGCCTCTATTCATTACTCTACGGTAACTCCATAAAATACACACACACACACACACACACACACACACACACACATATATATATATATATATATATATATATATATATATATGTATATATGAACTACTGACCATAAGTTTGGGACCATTTAGATTGATTCTCTAAGAGTAAAAAATAACAAATTTTATTCTTAGAAGAATGAATATATATATATATATATATATATATATATATATATATTGCTCTCAATTGTACAATAATTAAAACCAAAATTAACATAGAGTAATTGCAAATTTAATTAAAGTTAATTCATATTTTTTTCGTCAAAGAAACCACAACGAGCCTTTATTACTGCAGAGCAAACCCTTGGCATTCTTTCTAATAACTTTTATTTTTAAATCCTTTCACCCCGAGCAAGGCAGAAATGCCACTGATGAGCGGGGGGGGGGCTACATAACTGTAAAAAGATTAATTAGAAAAGAGTGAGGAGTACAAACTAGTTAGAAAAGAGCAATAGAAAGCTGAGAATGCAGGTGCGATGACAGATACATAGGTGGAAAGAAAGGGAAGGATATTCGGGGGTGGGGAGAGAGCTAGAGTCCAGTGGTTAATAGATGAGTATTGACACTGCATTTAAATTTCTGGAGGTTGTAGCCGTCAGGAAAGCAAGAATATGGGAGCGAGTTCCACAGGCGGGAAGTGCGAGAGAAGAAGCTGCAGGAGTAGAATTGTCGTCTGCATTTGGCTAACCTGACTGTGAATGGGTGGGACCCAGTTGCCAGTCTGGTTAAACGAGTAAACACCTGTTGCAGAGGCACCAGTGACTGATGTTCGTCCGAGCAGAAGCCATGAAAGTATTTATAGAACAGACAAAGGGAGGCCACATTTCGAAGGTGGGAAAGTGGCTGCAGTCGCACCGCCAGATCGGTACCTATCACATTACAGACTTTCCTTTGGAGCCTGTCGAGAACACTGAGGAGAACGGTAGGGGCGCCTGACCATAAATGGCAGCAGTACTCTATGCACGGACGGATGGTTGACTTGTATATATGTAGGATGGATTCAGGCTGTGCGTTGTGGTACAGTGGATATCGGCTCGGAACGAGAAACCGGGGAGCCGAGTTCGAATTCCTGTTGAATCTATTGTATTCACTTACGCGCAAATACCCTTGGGAAAGTTATTAATCCGTCTCTTCCTTCCAGTTATGGATTAAATAGCAGGACAGATTGGGTTCTATTGCCTTGGTCGGCAACCAGTCTACCGCAGAAAGCAATGGCAACCTACTGCTGGATAATCTTCTGCCCAGTCAGTCATGTCTCTTTCGAGACATGATCGCCCAAGCGTGTATCACGTATGGCACTTAACTGACTGACTGACTCTATGCACAGACGGATGGTTGACTTGTATATATGCAGGATGGATTCAGGCGAAGAAAACATCCTGGATCGGCATAGTGACCCAACCTTCTTAGCAGTAGATTTAGCTATTGAATCAATATCAGGATAGAGCCCTGTGGGACACCAGCATTCGTGCTGTAGGATGAAGAGGCATGCCCATTCAAAATGACCTTCATTTTGCGGTTATTTAAAAAAGATTGGATTAGGTCAAGCAGGCGACCGGTAATACCGTAACCCCGTAGCTTGCATAGGAGGCCAGAGTGCCAAACCCTGTCCAAAGCCTTGGAGATGTCCAGAGCAACCACGCGAGCCTCGTCAGACTCATCAAGGGCCTGGAGCATGTACTCCGTTACGGTTGTTAGCAAGTCGGCCGTGGACCTGGCAAAGCGGAAGCCATATTGCCTGTCAGAGAAGAGTTTGTGTGCAGTAAGATGTTGAACTATTTCAGCATTGATTATGGCCTCGAATACTTTCCCGAATGTCGGTAGAAGACTGATAGGACGATAGTTCGATAGTTCACCACAATTCTTAAATACAGGAACGACTGAAGAGAACTTCCAGCATGCAGGAAAGCAGGAAGCAGAAAGGCAGTATACAAATAAGTTGGTGAAAGTGATTTTCAAGCATCCTGCAAGCATTTAAACAACATTTGTTCATTTTTAGGACGTTCATTTCAAACTGTACGATCAATTTCCACCCTTATTCTCCTTCTTTAGTAGTGGTTTCTTAACTGCTACACAGCCTTTAAGCCCAGCAGAATGAAGTCGTCACTTAACAGTCGTAACAGATATTGGATGTTGCCGAGTATATTCATTTCACTTTTTAATTTCAGGGCGGTTTTTCTTCTATTCCTCTTGCTATATATGATCAAGTGCCTATCCTCTACAATCGATGTTACTCTGGGTCTACCAGATCTTTTTCTGTCAATATTTAACTCAGTTTCACGAAGTCGTTGAAGGCAATAATGCACGTTATTTTTTGATAGGCTTAATTTTTTTAGCAATCCCAGGTTCAGAATATCCTTCTTTCGAAAGACTTTCAACCTGACCTCCTTTTTCAATGCTAATTTGTTTCTTCCTTGCCATTTATACCGTAATAATATGGTTTAAAGAAATAAACTATACCGTAATTATAATATCTTTTTTTTTTTAATCATATCACCCCAAGCAAGACGAAAATGCCACTGATGCGCAGGGGGTTACGTAAGAGTGTAAAGATTGGAAAAGAGAAAAACCGGAAACCACAACCTGAACAGGAAACAAGGGATGAGCCTCTTCACGTGTTCAATAGATGTGGGTGGAGTGTGAACCGGGCGACAGTTTAGACTATCTACTCCAATTAAGGTCTGAATAAATCTGAATTTTCGGCAAAAACTTGATCACAATAAGAGGAGTTAAGTAGCCAACCGAGTAAATGTTTACTTTAAAGTTGAAAAGAATACTTTTTTTTACTTGACATCTGCATAAGAATAACCAAAAATACAAACTCGGCAAATTTGATTCTGCTAAAATTATGGGTGGTCCCAAACTTATGGTCGGTAGTGTATATATATGGAAATTATATATGTAGAAATTAAAACTGAAATATAGAAAAGACCTCGATATTACTTGGAGCATAGTAAAATTATATTATCCAAAACTTACAATGGTGGTAAAGTATGCAGATTAAGCCAGGAATTGGTCATTTTGTTGTTTCCATAGAGAAAGAAATTACTAAATGAATTAAACAGAAATTATGTCCAAGAGTAATCAACCCATAAATACCTACGAGGAACATACAATCATGGATGAAAGTGTTCTGAGACCCTTAAGTAAGTTCTAATTTTAAACAATTTTGGTTGCTTAAAAATTCTAATTGCGCCTTCGTAAAAGATCCCTGTTTGAACGTTTGAAAAACGGTAAAATCAGTTATTGTGAATCGCCTGAAGACACTGAAAGGTAGAAACCTAGGTAACGGAAATAATTCATTTCCAAACGAAAAATATTCAAAAGTTCTACAAAATAATTGCGTGACACGTAATTTCATGGTAAATCGGAAACATAGGTCTATTTCAGACGAACCATCATCAGCTTCCGTTTTTATTGTACAGAAGATTTTACACGAAAATAGACCTATACTTCCGATTTACCATGAAATAACGTGTCTGCCTATTTTTTCTTATATTTGCTCTTTATGTATTTATATACATATATATTTAGAGCTCTCTGAGAGAGTGGTCCTACCACTGTATGTACAGGATACTGCTTTGGATTCTTCTATATCTACACCGCATGCTGATATATATATATATATATATATAGATATAGATAGATAGATAGATAGATAGATAGATAGATAGATAGATATAGATAGATAGATAGATAGATAGATAGATAGATAGATAGATAGATAGATAGATGTGGACAAGAATGAAATCGAATGAAATAAACAGTTATGTAGAGGAATTTTATATATATATATATATATATATATATATTGAGAGAGAGAGAGAGAGAGAAAGACAGAGAGCAGGAGAGACAGAGAGAGATAATATAAAGGTAGATAGATATTTTAGAGTAATGAGATAGATAGATAGATAGATAGATAGATAGATAGATAGATAGATAGATAGATCAGAATTGTATTAGATAGATAGATAGATAGATAGATAGATAGATAGATAGATAGATAGATAGATAGATTCAAGAACAAGAGTTGGATGTTTTTATAAACCTATAGGTAATATGATATTTCGCGGCTCTCTTATCGACCAAATTCTAATTCTCTCGATAAGAGAGCCGCGAAATATCATATTACTTATGGATTTGTAAAAACATTGAACTTTTGTTCTTGATTATAATAATCTGTTAAATTCAAACATTGAGTTCTCTTTGAATTTAATCTCCTGTCGAATTTACCTTACCAAGTACTAAGGATTCTACTTTATATATATATATATATATATATATATATATATATATATATATATATATAAAGATCAGAATGAACTACAAATCTCTCTCTCTCTCTCTGTGTGTGTGTGTGTGTGTGTGTGTGTGTGTGTGTGTGTTTATATTAAAATCGTTACAGTCTGTTTGCGAGGCTGGTGTCTTATGAGAATCTAAAAAACCTTACACTTGTCACATCGCTGCGAGTGTGCATAAATATCTTCCACTATGGAACCTCTGCAAAAAACAAAACAAAAAAAAACGACTTCTGTGTGGAATTGCTTTATTTTTTCCTGGGCTCAGACAATAATCTGTACGATGTAAGGGAAAATGGTGATGTTGATGTGATGAAACATAGCAACAGACTGTGGTAGATAAACTTTTATATCAGGTTGTGCGCCTGGTTGAAACAATATGACACACTTATGCAAAGTTTCTGGCTTTATTTCGATTTCCGCTAGTCTTTCCAGTTTTTCAAAGTTAACTCTTTAACATCCATGTCATGAGGAACACAGGACACGATTCCTTCGTTGATTCCTGGGCTTGGTATCATTAAATGCAGTAGCTGTGTCGCCGAGTCGTGAAGAATTTATATACATATATATATATATATATATATATATATATATATATATATAAATTCTTCACGACTCGGCGACACACACACACACACACATATATATATATATATATATATATATATATATATATATATATGTATGTATGTATTTTTCTCTGTTATAGTAAAGACCGTTGTGACTTTCAATTTGCACATGTTCTAACGTAATAATTAATAATAAATAAATATATGTAATATATTATAATTAATAATAATAACATATATGTGTAACAGTAATGATAATAACAATAACAATAATAATAATAACAACAATAATAATAATAACAATAATAATAATGCTAATACTAATAATTGTTATAATACGTTTCAGTTCGTCTCGAAAAACCCACCGAGAACAAACTCGGAGGGGAAAAAAGGGGAAGTAAAAAAAGCAAACGTCAAATACTCGTAGGAAAGAAAAACCCGAGACGGGAACCCTAACACTAAAGAGCTCAATACAATAGTAGAGCAACAAAGAAAGAATAAATCTAAGTAAGAGCCAACAGACCTACCGAGGTTTCACCCTACGGCTCGTCAGGGTAATAAATATATTCCGTCTGTTATGCTTGGGGTGGATTATCATTTTTCCTTGTGTTTTTATATATACTCAATAGTTGGTACATCAATATATATGTAGCCGTACTTTTAAATGGCATATAGATATAAATATTTTGCCGTCATTTTTTATACCTCGGGCTCACTCGTATTGGTATTTTTCCATGATTGTATGATTCCATCCTTCTAGAATTTAACCTCTCTATAGACGGATGTGCGCTGTGATGCAGTGGATATTGACTTGGAACGAGAAATCTGGGAGTCGAGTTTAAATTCCAGTTGAACTTCTTGCATTCACTTACGCGCAAATACCCTTGGGAAAGGTATTAATCCGAATCTTCCCTCCAGTTATGGGGTAAATAACAGGACAGATTGGTTCACCGGTTCACACTCCACCCATGTCTATTGAACAGGTTAAGAGGCTCATCAACTTGTTCCCTGTTTAGGATATGGTTTCCGGCTTTCTCTTTTCCGATCTTTTCACTATTACGTAGCCCCCTGCACATCAGTGGCGTTACCGCCTTGCTCGGGGTGATATGATTAAAAAAAAAAGTAATGGCAGCCTACTGCCGGATAATCTTCTGTCCAGTCAGTCATGTCTCTTTCGAGACATGATCGTCCAAGCGTGTTTCACGTATGGCACTTTACTGAACTCTGTTTTTAATCATTTTACCCCAAACAAAGCGATGAGGCTACTCAGACACAACAGGTTTCTGAGTGTTTAGGAATATGAGAAAAAAAAAGCACTACTAAAGAGAAAGGAAAATAAAAGAACAATAATTAAGAAGATAGAAGATAACGAGGTGACATTGCATTTAAATTTTTGATGATCAAATCTTTTTAGAGGAAACTGTTAGCATAGAACTTACGGTTACAACTGTCAACTGATGAGAGTTTGCCGCCAATCTTGTACTGCGATTAAATTTATAAAGTCTCGTTTCCATCGGAAGAAACATTACGGCGGTGAAAAATTGACTGAAGCTGAGATCCGAAGACAAAACCAAAAATATTGGAGATTCTACTTTAGAGTTTATCCAAAATCTCTAAATATAAAACAGGAGCACCAGAAGAGACGGCGCAAAAATATTCACAGAAAAGAAGTTCTACGATTATATGTTTTCAGATGATTTCGGATTTTGTCTTCAGTTTTGTCTTTTTTAACACGATGCTCTGATTAAGAAACTCTTCGGGAAAAGAGAATAGGAAAAATAACAATGTTACTTCTTATTAAAATAAACACATCAGTAAAATCGGTTGGCATGAAATTTATGATTTCAAACTGAAGGATTTTTTTTTATTATATGAGGGCTGAAATTTTAACTGTTTTATTTCTTATCCTTTTTGTATTTTTTTGTTTTTGTTTTGTTTTTTAAGAACGACTATACACAACAAAATCTTTTTATATTGCTTCTTTTTGAATAGCGGAAATTCTTGCACACCAAATAATTTAAACCCATGATTAAATCTAGCTAGCTAGCTAGCTAGCTAGATAGCTAGATAGATAGATAGATAGATAGATAGATAGATAGATATGAACAGACTGACATAAATAGATATAAACAGACTGACATAGATAGATAGATAGATAGATAGATAGATAGATAGATAGATAGATAGATAGATAGATAGATATGAAAATATTTGAATAGATATATTCATGCACTGATATGAACATATTCGAATAGACAGATAGATAGATAGATAATGAAAACTAAAATAGATATAAATTGAGATAGATAGATTGATAGATAGATAGATAGATAGATAGATAGATAGATAGATAGATAGATAGATAGATAGATATGAACAGACTGACAGATAGATATGAACAGACTGACATAGATAGATATGAACAGACTGACATAGATAGATAGATAGATAGATAGATAGATAGATAGATAGATAGATAATGAAAATTAAAATATATATAAATTGAGATAGATAGATAGATAGATAGATAGATAGATAGATAGATAATGAAAACTAAAATAGATATAAATTGACTGAGATAGATAGATAGATAGATAGATAGATATGAAAATATTTGAATAGATATATTCATGCACAGATATGAACATATTCGAATAGATAGATAGATAATGAAAACTAAAATAAATATAAATTGAGATAGATAGATAGATAGATAGATAATGAAAACTAAAATAGATATAAATTGACTGAGATAGATAGATAGATAGATAGATAGATAGATAGATAGATAATGAAAACTAAAATAGATATAAATTGACTGAGATAGATAGATAGATAGATAGATAGATAGATAGATAGATAGATAGATAATGAAAACTAAAATAGATATAAATTGAGATAGATAGATAGATAGATAGATAGATAGATAGATAGATAGATAGATAGATAGATATGAACAGACTGACAGATAGATATGAACAGACTGACATAGATAGATATGAACAGACTGACATAGATAGATAGATAGATAGATAGATAGATAGATAGATAATGAAAATTAAAATATATATAAATTGAGATAGATAGATAGATAGATAGATAGATAGATAGATAGATAATGAAAACTAAAATAGATATAAATTGACTAGAGATAGATAGATAGATAGATAGATAGATAGATAGATAGATAGATAGATAGATAGATATGAAAATATTTGAATAGATATATTCATGCACAGATATGAACATATTCGAATAGATAGATAGATAATGAAAACTAAAATAAATATAAATTGAGATAGATAGATAGATAGATAGATAATGAAAACTAAAATAGATATAAATTGACTGAGATAGATAGATAGATAGATAGATAGATAGATAGATAGATAGATAATGAAAACTAAAATAGATATAAATTGACTGAGATAGATAGATAGATAGATAGATAGATAGATAGATAGATAATGAAAACTAAAATAGATATAAATTGAGATAGATAGATAGATAGATAGATAGATAGATAGATAGATAGATAGATAGATATAATGGCTTTTTTTATTATATGAGGTCTAAAATTTTAAATGTTTTATTTCTTCTCCCTTTTTTATATTTTTCGTTTTTGTTTGTTTGTTTTTTTTGTTTTGTTTTTTTAAGAACGACTATACACAACAAAAATTCTTTATGTTGTTTCTTTTTGAATAGTGGAAATTCTTGCACACCAAATAATTTAAACCCATGATTAAAGGTCATTGTTGGTCGGAAACTTTCGCCCCATCAGTTTACTATTTCATATTTTAATAAAAGGTGGTGGAAGAGTGGCACTTTCTGATCAGTGGGATGGGGTGATGTCTTTTTCGCTAACTAATTCTTCGAAAGCCGACCGCCGCGACCGGCACATTCAACAATAAGAGATGGCAATACCAAAATGAAAATTAAAAGGGTCCTTTCGATTCATTTCGTATTTCCCAAGTTTACATTGGGGAGAAAGGATTTTGGTTTGGTGGGTGGATGTACCATTTTTGATTGTGTTGGGTCGTCAGAACTCACTAAAATGGGATTGACACACGCCGCACGCTTAAAACAATTTTTCTGCAACAAGATTAATGTCCAGTAACCATCTATATGCAAGGACATGGCGAGTCGAGCAAATATATTCATAGGTTTGGGACGCAATTAACGTATTAATAAGAAATGGACGGAGTGAGATTCGGTAACACGGAGCTTAGGGATGTGTTGGGAGGGTGCCCCACTAGGTGGGCGGGGTTGTGGGTGTTTGCACGTGCATGGAAAAAAAAGAAAGAAAGAAAGAATCGATGTATTGAGCTGAAAAAGGTGGAAGAGAATTAAACACGGGAAAGATTAAAGGATTTAATACAATAAAAAGTAAAAATAAATAAACTGAGAAAGGCAGGTATAATAAATAAGCATACCATAGATAGATAGATAGATAAATAGATAGATAGATAGATAGATAGATAGATAGATAGATAGATAGATAATGAAAACTAAAATAAATATTAATTGACTGAGATAGATAGATAGATAGATAGATAGATAGATAGATAGATAGATAGATAGATATGAAAATATTTGAATTGATAGAATCATACATAGATATGAACTTATTCAGATAGATAGATAGATAGATAGATAGATAGATAGATAGATAGATAGATAGATATGAAAATATTTGAATTGATAGAATCATACATAGATATGAACTTATTCGGATAGATAGATAGATAGATAGATAGATAGATAGATAGATAGATAGATAGATTTGAAGAAGCTAAGATAGATAGATAGATAGATAGATAGATAGATAGATAGATAGATAGATTTGAAGAAGCTAAGATAGATAGATAGATAGATAGATAGATAGATAGATAGATAGATAGATAGATAGATAGATAGATAGATATGGAGAGGTCATAGATTTGAAAAAGTTAAGATAGATAGATAGATAGATAGATAGATAGATAGATAGATAGATAGATAGATAGATAGATAGATAGATAGATAGATAATGAAAACTAAAATAAATATTGACTGAGATAGATAGATAGATAGATAGATAGATAGATAGATAGATAGATAGATATGAAAATATTTGAATAGATAGAATCATACATAGATATGAACTTATTCGAATAGATAGATAGATAGATAGATAGATAGATAGATAGATAGATAGATAGATAGAAATTTTGAATTGTTCATTCAGTCACTCCTTTCAAAAATATCACAGAGAATTTTGCATTCACATAATAAGCAGTCATTATGGCCAGCTACTCTTTTGGGAGAATACATGTCTGTTAGGGCCGTTCGCCAATCCTTATTGATGTTGCTTGCTCAGTCATATTTGGTTTTTCTTTTGTTTTTTGTTTTTGTTTTTTGTTTTTGTTTGTTACAAACAGGTAACCTGTGGCTATTTATGCAACTATGCTGAGTGGACCTTAGTTACATATAGTTAGTTATTGGAAGATAGTTCAAAAGTCTGAACAAGTACAGTACGCTGAAAGTCTCAGTTAAGATGATTTGTGACTACATGCTTGCACGGCCATCAAAGGATCCCATGCAGTTCCATTTAACCAAAATCACTTGTGTCAACCCATGGTATGATTTTCGGGTTCTGTGAAAAGGTACTGCGTCGCCTCCTCAGAACGATAACATCAAGAAGTAACCTTATTATTTTTTTTTTTTTTCAGAAGGTTCACCCCATACAAGGCCCGGGGTCTACTCGGGGTAAAGTGTTAAAGTTATACGGACATGAAAGTAAGATAACGCTTGATTCAAGACTTTTTTTTTTTTTTTTAAATCATATCACCCCGAGCAAGGCGGTAACACCACTGATGTGCAAGAGGCTACGTAAGAGTGAAAAGATTGGAAAAGAGAAAGCCGGAAACCACATCCTAAACAGGAAACAAGGGATGAGCCTCTTCACCTGTTCAATAGACGTGGGTGGTGTGTGAACCGGGTGATAGTTTGAACAGGTTAAAATTGTAGCGATAGGAAAAACAACCTTTTGATAGTCTGATCTTCAGGACAGTGTTTCGCGAGAAGACGCTGTTTGAGTGGAAATCACTTCTGGACGATGGAATACAAGGGGAATATGAGCGTTTTGCATGGCAAAACCAAGTAGCTCGTCTGATAGAAGTTGCGATACGGCAGTGAGAGACTCGCCACACCTAGTATGTATTATATATAACTCGTAGCATTTAAATGTATCAAAGTCAAAGTGTTTTATTGACTACACGTTTCGCCTTTGTGAAATAGGCTTCTTGGTATCTGAATTTATCAAATGTCTCAAAGTTGAGTTACGATTCTATATCCTACTAAGAAGCACCACGCACGTGCACACACTCAAACGCACACACCAACTCCTCCTCCATAATGGCATGCTAATATATATATATATATATATATATATAAAGAGGAAATACCGCAAAATTTTATATACAGGCGATTTGTCTGGAAAGAGGAAATAACGTGCAAAACTTTATATATAGGCAATTTGTCGAAAGCATGGTAGAGTAACCGCCATATTTTCACTACCTTTTTTTTTTTTAATCATATCACCCCAAGCAAGGCGATAACGCCACTGATGCACAGGGGGCTACGCAAGAGTGAAAAGATTGGAAAAGAGAAAACTGGAGACCACATCCTAAACAGAGAACAAGGGATGAGCCTCTTCACCTTTTCAATAGACGTGGGTGGAGTGTGAACCGGGCGATATTTTAGGCTATCTACTCCAATTGATAGGAAAAGAAAAAAAAAGGAAAAGGAGTGAAAAGATTGGAAAAGAGAAAACCGGGAACCACATCCTAAACAGGGAACAAAGGGTGAGCCTCTTCACCTGTTCAATAGATGTGGGTGGAGTGTGAACCGGGCGATAGTTTAGTCTATCTACTCCAATTAAGTCTATCTACCTGAATATATATATATATATATATATATATATATACGCTCTCATACCCTGATTGAGCACTCTGGAAGAATGGTAGACTTTGAAAAAGCAGTAGCTTCTCTAGCATCTATCTATATATATATATATATATATTGCTGACACCCGCACATACACACAGTCACAAACACACATACGCACGACGCACATATTTGTGTGTGGGTATGTGTATGTGTGTGTGTGCGTGTGTGTGTACGTGATGGACTCTCTCGTCGATTTCGATATATGAGGATGCGAGAATCTCATTTTGTTTTTTTTATGTTTGTGCCGTATTTTACAATTTATTCCGGTAGTGACCCGCATACAAGTCCACATATTGTGCAACAACGAGAATTTCTAGACATAGTTACAGGAATGTTGGCTTACACTTTTTGCCGTTGCCTTTTGTCTCTTAGCCGGTCAATATTAATGAATTCTAAATTGCTGGTGTCATTCTGGCACAAATACCTCCTCCAGTTATCTAGGGGAACTCGCTCGAAGTTAGTATTAGACACACTGACTGATAGGTTACTCTCTATCTTATTTTTTATCAGGAAACATAGCCGCCCAGCACTCATTTATCCACTCTCAAGCTAGATATACATGGAGACCTTCGGTATTTCTCATTACTCATCCCTGTAACATGATCAGCCTAACGAAGTTGTGACTGCATCAGGTAAGTCTGAATATATATATATATATATATCGAAGTGTAACCGTACTGATGAGCTGTGATACAGCGAAACAGATCTGTCTGCGGATGACTATTTACGCTCTCACACCCTGATTGAGCACTCTGGAAGAATGGTAGACTTTGAAAAACAGTAGCTATTCTGGCATGTACGAATCGCTCATTCGGTAATGAATTAGAGCACTCTGGCTATTGGGCGTGTATAATGATAATATACACACTAAAAAGTCCACCGTCTTCTACCGAGCGCCCATAGCCCAGAGGTAGAATCACCGACTGACGCCAATTCGGTCGGGTGTCAATCCTGAGTTAAAAGCAATCGGAGTCTAATAGTACTGATGAGCTGTGATACAGCGAAACAGATCTGTCTACGGATGACTATATATAAATATATATTTTTTTTTAAAATGCCAAAGTATTTAGTTTATACAATGTACCGAACAAATGTATCTATCTGCAACTCACTTCCGGCTAAAGTTTGAAATTTCCCCAACACTTTTTACCCTCTGTGCATTTTATCACATTTTCTTATTTGTTAAGCCCAGACGTCGCGTGACCGACATCTGTTCTGTCTATATTTTATTTCTTACGTAAATTTGGGGTCTATTTATCTCTGAGCCGTTTTCACTGGCTCTTTCCTCTCGCTTCTTTCTTTCTCTCTTATTTTTCTCTTTGCTTTGTATTTCCTCTGTGTCCTATTTTCTCTTTCTTTCCCCTTAATTTTTATTTCTCTTTTTGCTTTTTCATCTTTTTTACCCTCTTTACCTTGTACGAAAAGTTTTCCAAAAATAAAAGGAAGTAAGTTAGTTTTTTTTTCATAATTTTCTTTGAAAAAACGTTTATTACCATCATTATTAACTACCTGATGAGACATTGTTTTTCAATGTCGAAACAAGATGTGCAATTTTGTAGTATATTGTAGTTTGTACATATTCTAAAGTATAATTTATCACTCTGGAAGAATGGTAGACTTTGAAAAACAGTAGCTACTCTGGCATCTACTCATCGTTCATTCAGCAATGAATTAGAAGACTCTCAGCTATTGGGCGTGTATAATGATGATATACACGCTAAAATGTCTGCCTCCTTCTTCCGAGCGCCCGTAGCTTAGAGATATAATTGCCGAGTGACGCCAATTCGGTCGGGTTTCAATCTGGGTAAAAGGCAATCGGCTGTCTAACCGTACTGATGTGCTGTAAAACAGCGAAACAGACATGTCTGCGTATGACTATATATATAAACACAAACTTACAACTATACTCTTTTCGAAAAATGTGGAAGGAAAAAATGGTTGTAAAAAAAGAAAGAGCTAAGCACATGAACATCAGCCAAAAGGATTCGGACCGAGTCAGCACGTAGCTTAAAGAAAAGACTAACAAAAAAGCGCTCAATACCAAGCAGAGCAGAATAAGTAAATTATACCTAGTGAGCCAGCAAACCTACCAAGGTCTCACTTAAGCGTTCCCTGACGATCCGTTAGGTGAAACCTTGATAGGTTTGTTGGCTCACTAGGTATAATTTACTTATATCTATCTATATATATAGTTATGTATCAATTTTGTCGCAATGTACAATTGATACATAACTATATAATTATATTAAGCTCTAAAATACTCATTATATTGAACACTGTTTATAATAAAATAAATGCCAGAGCACTCAAATTAAAAAAAAAAACCTTGTGTCCTCTTCTCCTGGAATTATATATATATATATATATATATATATATATATATATATATGTTTTAAATCCAAATGTATGATCAGATGAGTAAATCCCCAAAAATGGCTATTCAAATATCGAAATTTTTGTTTTATTTTATAGATAGATAGATAGATAGATAGATAGATAGATAGATAGATAGATAGATAGATAGATAGATAGAAAGATAATGGACAGATTCAGATAGATAGATAGATAGATAGATAGATAGATAGATAGATAGATAGATAGATAGATAGATAGATAATGAACAGATAGATAGATAGATAGATAGATAGATAGATAGATAGATAGATAGATAGATAGATAGATAGATAATGGAAGATTCAGATAGATAGATAGATAGATAGATAGATAGATAGATAGATAGATAGATAGATAGATAGACATTGTCACATAGATCAGATAGATAGATAGATAGATAGATAGATAGATAGATAGATAGATAGATAGATAGATAGATAGATAGATAGATAGATAGATAGATAGATAGATAGATAGATAGATAAAATAGGCATTGTCACATAGATGATGATAGATAGATAGATAGATAGATAGATAGATAGATAGATAGATAATGGACAGATTCAGATAGATAGATAGATAGATAGATAGATAGATAGATAGATAGATAGATAGATAGATAGATAAAATAGACATTGTCACATAGATAGATAGATAGATAGATAGATAGATAGATAGATAGATAGATAGATAGATAGAATAGACATTGTCACATAGATAGATAGATAGATAGATAGATAGATAGATAGATAGATAGATAGATAGATAATGGACAGATTCAGATAGATAGATAGATAGATAGATAGATAGATAGATAGATAGATAGATAGATAAAATAGACATTGTCACATAGATAGATAGATAGATAGATAGATAGATAGATAGATAGATAGATAGATAGATAGATAAAATAGACATTATACATAGATAGATAGATAGATAGATAGATAGATAGATAGATAGATAGATAGATAGATAGATAGATAGATATGAAAAACAGCAGATGGGAAAATATATGGACAACGATAAGAGAAGACGAAAGCAATGGTGATCATAACCACTAATCAAGTAGAAAGAAATCAGGAAAGTGAAAACGATTAAGTACACAAGAAAGACAAAGTTGTGGAGAAAAAAAAGAGTAGGTGAGGTCTAATCAATATTATCGAAGAAAGAAATGGAAACAAGGAAAGCTATAATTGGCCCCCGCCAAAAAAAAAAAAAACGAAATTTGTCAAGAAAGAAAAGATAAGTTCGTTCCAACTCTATAACAAGCAAACAAAACAGCGAAAGGCAAACCGAATAAAATCTTATCAGACATGAAATGAATGCATAACAGGAACCAATAAGGCGACATTTTTAACAGAATTTGGGCAACTGGACATTGTCCAAGTGATACATAACTCCCCCCCCTCTCTCTCTCTCTCTCTCTCTCTCTCTCTCTCTCTCTCATTATATTCTTTCACGATATGGGGAGCAAGACTATTCATAACTTCTAGGCATTGGTTTCTTGAACAAGAAACGAGATATCTATGCCCAGAATGTTATCAGAAAAGGCAATACAAATGCAGAGGGACACGTACCGGTGTTTTTTAAACTACGTTCAACAAAGTTCGCCCAAAGTTCGCCCCAAAGACTCGATAGAGATTCTAGGTAACGTTGACATATTTGGGAAAGACATTAGAATAATCCAGAACCTATACTGGCCACAAACCGCCGGTATACGTACAGAAAATGAGTTCAGCAGATATAAAAAATTAGAAAAGAGTGTAAAACAAGGTTATGTCTTCTCACGGGATTTATTCGATCTATACAGCAAGGTAATTATGAGAGCGCTATAAGTCCTACCAGGATTCGTCATTGGCGGACAATCTTTACAATATAAGATATGAAGATGACACAGTGCTGGTAACAGACACGGAAAGGAAACTACAAGACCTACTACAGAAGTTACCGAATAACAGCGAGAAAAAGGACTAAACATAAACTACAAGATAACTAAATGCATGGTCATCGGAAAAAGTAGAAGCCCAACTACAGGTCGGGGATACTAAAATCAAACAGGTACAAAAATTTTAATACCTGGGAAGTGTTCGGACAGAAGACGGAAATTACGACACTGAGGCCCGAAGACGTATAGGCATGGCCAATGATGCATTCCAGAAGCTAAGCAGAGTATTAAGAGACAGAAAAAAACTTAGCTAGAAACAGAAAAGAGTCCATTTTATGTGATATCTATCCTCCTATATCTATCCTCCTATATGGCAGAAAATGCTGGACAATCATCTCAAAAGAATGGAAACGAAAAGGGAATATATATTTAACATCAGGAAGAGACAGCGGAAGTTTCTCGGAAAAATAACGAGGAAGGAAGGATTGGAGAGTCTGATATACACAAAACAAATAAAGGGAAAAGGGACAAGAAAAAACAGAGAGTGACATACTTGATGGACTTAAGCATGTGGATTGTATAGCAGGGCTTAGTAGAAATAGCAAGAGAAAAGTATTAAGAGCTAAAAGAGACAGGAAGATGTGGAAGGCCATGAGCGCCTAAGTCCTGAAGGAAGACGGCTCGTAAAAGAAGAATTACATGAGTTTGATCCTCACTTAGTGCAATATACTTTCGGCCTCCTGCCACACCTAAGCTACTGTTTCAAGACCACTCTATTTTCATAAAAATGATTAATAAACATATGCTTAAAATATGGCTTACGGCCTATCACATTGAATGCACCGGTTCTCGCTCAATCACCGAAGTTAAGCAACGTTGTGCCTGGTCATTACTTAGACGGGTGACCGCTTGGGAATACCAGGTGCTTACAGCGTATAGTGACGGATGTGCGTTGTGGTGCAGTGGATATCGGCTCGGAAAGAGAAATCGGTGAGCCGAGTTCGAATTCCAGTTGAATACTCTGCATTCACTTAAGCATGGTACTCTTGGGAGAAGTATTAATCCTTCCCTTCCCTCCAGTTATGGGTTAAATAACAAGAGTAGGACTTGGGGACCCTGCCCTTAAAAACAAATCCCAATGAATCTTGATACTTGAAAAGAAAAATGTATTACTAGACACAAAACTTATATAAACAACAATAAATTGTTGAAAGAAAAAGGTACTACCAGAAATAAATAAATAAAGTTTAGTTGGCAATAAATGACCCGCCGAGGGTGATTTGCCATAAAAACAAACCAACCAACATAAAATATATTCTATGTAATTTTGAAAATTCTTCCGGTTGAGAATTATGAATGTCGCTATGAGTCCTCCCCTCTTCATTTGTTAGAATAATGTGAAGAATTCAATTCCATGCTAAAAATTAGATATTGCATTGCAGTTCCGTATACGGTTTTTGTGTCTAAGGACATTCATTCAATATTTGGGATGCTATATTGAATAGAAATTTAACACATTTTTGTCTCTAAGATTCTCTATTACAAAGTAGTTTAATACACATTTCCTTTTCTTAAAAATCTATATTAAATAATTTTAACACTCTTTCATTAGTCCCTTAGATTCTATATTACATAGAATGTTAACACACATTTCTTACTGCTTAAATTCTATTTTGCATAGAAGTTTAACAGTCTTTTCTTTGTCCCTAAGATTCTATAATACATAGAATTTTAACATTAGTTGTTTTGAAGTAATATTCTGTATTACATGAGTATAACAATCGTTTCTTTGTCTTCTAAAAATCTACATAACATAATAGAACTTTAAAACACTTTTCTGAGTGCCTAAAATTCTATATAACATAGAAGTTTAACAATTTTTCTTTGTCGCTAAGATTCTATATAGAATTACATAGAAGTTTCACACTCTTTTTACATCTATACAATCAAATATTACATGAAGGTTTTAAGGTCTTTTTCGCTACTATTCTTTATTACTTAGAATTTTAGCACTTTACTTTCTGCCTTCTTCTTCTTCTATGTGCCCTGTCCCTTCAGGACGTAGGCGATCATGGATCTCCACGTCTCCCTATCCCTTGTGGCTCTTAGTATGTTTGCTCCTGTTGCTCCTGGCAACCCCCGTTCCGTCATCCACCTGATCAGACTCTGCAGATATGTTATCCGCTGCCTTCCTCTGTCTCTCCTTCCTTCTATCTGACCAGTCAGTATCAGGTTCTCCAGGCTCTCCTTCCTCATTGCATGTCCCAGGAACTTCAGTTGTCTCTTCCTGATGCTCAGCATCAATTTCCTTTTTGTTGCCATTCTTTCTAACACTTCGTTGTTGCTTGTATGCTCAGTCCACGATATCCGTAGCATCCTTCTGTAGAACCACATTTCGGCCGCTTCCAGTTTTTTCCTCATTTTCGATGATATTGTCCAGCATTCACAGCCGTACTGAAGAACTGACATCACGTAGCAGTCTAGCACTCTTTTCTTCGTTTCTATTGAGATCTTCCTGTGTGTTAGTATTTTGCTCATCTTCTGGAACGCGTCCTTTGCCATGCCAATTCGCCTTCGGATCTCCGTGTCGCACTTTCCATCTCCTGTTAGAACACTTCCTAGGTAAGTTTCTATATTACATAGAATCTGAACACTCTTTTCGTTGTCCCTAACATTCTCTATTAGATAGAATCTTATGATTCTTCACTTTGCCCCTAAGTGTCTACAATGCATAGAAGTTAAACACTAGTTATTTATAACTAATATTCTATATCACATGAGTATAATAATCATTTCTTTGTCTCCTCAAATTCTACATTACATAATAGAATTTTATGACCCTTTTCTTTGTCGCTAAGATTCTATATTACATAAAAGTTTAACACTCATTTTTATGTTCATAATATTCTATATTAATATTCATAATATTCATAAAAGTTATAATATTCATGATATTTCATAATATTCATAATATTCTATATTACATAAAAAATTAGAGCTCTTTTTTCCCTAAGATTCTATACTACATAGAATGTTAACACTCTTTACTTTCTGTCTATGATATTATTTTACATAGAAGTTCAAGAATCTTTTCTTTGTGTCTAAGATTATAGATTACATAGAATTTTAACACACTTTTCTTTGTCCCAATGGTTTTATGCTACATAGAATTTTAAGAGTTTTCTTTATCTCTTAGAGTCTATAACACATTGAAATTTATCACACTTTTCTTTGATACTAATAGTCTATATTATATAGAAGTTTAACATACTTTTCTTTGTTCATAAAATCTAATATTAAATATAAAATTTTAACGTTCTTTTCATTTTCCTAAGTGTTTATTTTACATAGAAGTTTAACACTCATTTCCTTGTCCCCAAAGATCTATATTCCGTGCATGGAATTCTGCTGCCATATATGGTCAGGCGCAGCCGTTGTTTTTCTTAGTGTTCTTGACAGGCTCCAAAGGAGAATCAGTAATGTGATAGGTAACGACTTGACGGCTCGACTCCAGCCACTTTCCCACCGACGGGATGTGGCTTCCTTCTATCTGTTCTATAAATATTTTCATGGCTTCTGCTCCAACGAACTTAAGTCACTGGTACCTCTGCAACAGGTGTTGACTCGTGCAACCAGACTGGTAACTGGGTCCCACCCATTCACAGTTAGATCAACCAAATGCAGATGACAATTCTACTCCTTCAGCTTTTTTTTCTCGCACTTCCCACCGGTGGAACTCGTTTCCATATTCTTGCTTTTCTGACGGCTACAACCTCCAGGAATTCAAATGCAATGTCAATACCCATCTCTTAACCACGTGACTTCTTTCTACACCACACTGTATATCTTCTCCTTTCTCTCCACCTTTGCAACTGTCATCACACCTGTATTCCCATCCTTAACTGGTTCGTCTTTCTCTTTACTCTCCTCCTATCTAAATTTTTTTACTCTTATGTAGCCCCCTGCACATCAGTGGCATTACCGCCTTGCTCGGTGTGATACGATTAAAAAAATTATATAGAACAAAATTTTCTTATGCTTAAGATACTATATTACATAGAAGTTTTATACTATTTTATTTAACCCTGGAACACTAACCATCAATTAAAGTTACACCACTACTGACCATAGATGTATCATATTCGAATTTGAAAATATCAGAAAAATATTAAATGTAAATCTTTATTTGAAATATTTTGCATACAGGCACTTCAAAATTTATACTTTGAGTTAACATTAATAGGAACTGAAAAACATAATATTTAGTTGAGAAAATCAGGTACTGAAAATTTACACTATAATTAAAGTGGCCTCAGTTGCGCTTGGTACTATATACCTATGGTTAGTGTTCTCGGTTTAAGCTTAATATTATATATTATGTAAAGGTTTAACGCTCTTTTCTTTATCCCAAATGTTCTATATTACATGGACGTTTAAAACTCTTTATCATATGTCTAATATTCTGTATTACATTGAATTTTAAGTCTAGGATTGTATAATACTTAGAATATACTCCTTTCTTTGTCCCAAAAATTCTATATTTCATATAAATTAAGCACTTTTCTTTGCCTCCAAAATTTTATATTGCATGGTCGTTTACACACTTTTCTTTGTGACTAAGTTACTATATTACTAAGAAGTTTAACACTTTTTCTATGGGCCTAAGATTCTATATTATATAGAATTTTAACAGACTTTTCTTTGTCACTAAGTTTATATTACATAAAATTTAGCAATCACTCCTTTGTACCTAGGGTTGTGTAATATAAAGAAGTATTACCCTTGTTTTCTTGTCCCTAACATTCTATATACTTAATACATTTTCTTTGTGTATAATATTTTACATTGCATAGAGACTGTTAAACCTCTTTGCTTTGTGTCTAAGATTCTATATTACATAGAAGTTTAATACGTTTTTCTTTGTCAGTAAGTTTTTTATATTACATAGAATTTAACAATCATTTCTTTGTGTTTAGAATTGTATAATATATAGAAGTGTAACTCTCTTTTTATGTCCTTAGGCGATCATCGTTCTCCACGTCTCCCTATCCCTTGTGGCTCTTAGTATGTTTGCTCCTGTTACACCTCGCAACCCCCGTTCCGTCATATGTTATCCGCTGCCTTCCTCTGTCTCTTTTTTCTTTCTATCTAGCCTGTCAGTATCAGGTTCTCCAAGCTCTCCTTCCTCATTGCGTGTCCCATGAACTTCAGTTGTCTCTTCCTGATGTTCAGTATTAATTTCCTTTTTGTCGTCATTCTTTCCAACACCTCATCGTTGCTTACATGCTCAGTCCACGATATCCGTAGCATCCTTCTGTAGAACCACATTTCCGCTGTTTCCAGTTTTGTCCTCATTTTCAATGATATTGTCCAGCATTCACTGTTGTATTGAAGAACTGACATCACATAGCAATCCAGTACTCTTTTCTTTGTTTCTAGTGAAATTTTCCTGTGTTAGTACTTTACTCAGCTTCTGGAACGTGTCCTTTGCCATGCCAATTTGCCTTCGGATCTCTGTGTCGCATTTTCCATCTCCTGTTAGAACACTTCCTAGGTATTTAAATTTTTGTACTTGCTTGATTCTGGCCTCTCCCACCTCTATTTGGCATTTTGGGTTGCACCTTTTGCTGATGACCATGCATTCAGTTTTCAATTTTGTGATTAAGTTTCTATATTAAATAAATGTTTAACACTCTTTTCTTTTTGCCAATTATTCTATATTACACGGAAATTTAACAGTCGTTTCTTTGTGTCTAAGATTCTATATCACATAGAAGTGTAAAGGTTTTTTCTTTGGCTCTAAGCTTATATATTGAATAGAATTTTAACAAACTTTTCTCTGTTATTAAGATTCTATATTGCCTAGCATTGTAAAACTCTTTACTTTGTCCCTAAAATTCTATATTACACCTTTGTCTTTGTGCCTAATCTAAACTTATTTATAAATGGAACTTTGTCTATGTGTGTGTGTCTGTGTGCGTGTGTGTTCGTTACCTATAGGCTCCGAAATGGCTGAACCGATTTTCTTGAACATTTACACAGTTGTACTATAAGCGTCTGCGAGTGTTCTTAGCTAGGGTTTGTGTCCAGGTACCCCCGATAAATATCGAAAATCGATAATCGAAAAAATCGCGTTATAGAAGGAGTGGTCCGATTTTAATCAAATTTGATACACTCATAGACAAAGACATGAGAAACGATATTCAGAAGTTTCTAGGATGCAGTTCTTACAATGCAGAAAATCGATAATATATATATATAAAAGGCAAGATGTTTGTCTGTGTGATTGTTTATCTGTCTGTATGTCCTTTATACAAATCCACAATTTTTATCCGATTCTAACCAAACGTCACACATATATTCTTTAGGCTGAGTCTGAGCTCCAGGACCATGGATTAGTTTTAAAGCTTTCGTTTCACCCGAGCTACGCCTGGCTATATTGCTAGTTTGTAATAAAGACAGAGCAAGAGATAGAGAAAGAGAGAGAGAGAGAGAGAGAGAGTGAATAACTGAATGAAATAGTGATATCAGGTCCTGGTTGATTACATAACATGCCCTTCTTTGAATTTCATCAAGAATCTCAAAATATGCAATCCGAGCAGAAAACTAGATATGGCAGCAATATTCAGTGCACAGACGAATTGTACGTTCATAAATGTGCAAGATGTTTACTGACGAGAACGATTTTCTAGCCCGATACAGTAAACATCCTCAATTCTTGTTTTCATCTGTATGGGACCCTTTGGTACACACTGCGTAGTATCAGCAACCTCATGCAAACCTAAATGTGTTTCAACTTTAAATAACCAACAAAAGGGTTTCAAAATCCGTAAAAAATAGATCATCCAAATCCAGTCTTCTTCATTCGTATTAACATTTAGTGCCATATTAGAGACTAGACATTGCATCGCAGTTTAACTGATATTTTCTCTGTCACTCGGGACAATTTTTCTATCCCTTGCTTAGTTTCTAATTCGTATCTTTCTTTATTCCTTTATGCCTTGGGGTTTCTGTGTCACTCTTTCCACAGTCTATAAATTCCTAAACTTACTTGAATTTGGCGCCTCTGGTATGCTACTTACAACTTAAGCTACCTGGAACAGTATTCAAAGAGTTAGAATTGAAAGCCATAAGATGATTGTCAGCAAATTGCAGACACTTCATCCTAAACGTCACAAAAAATAAAACAACAAAATACGAAATTTAATTTCCTTAGGAGGGTTGAAATAATAGAAATATGATACATGTTGTTCTGCTTTCACAATTGAATACATGGTAGATGATACTCAGCTTTTGTCCATAAATATGTATTTTAAGAACATTATTAGAGGCAGTGACGTATGTGGCTTATGTTGCTTTGTTGATGTTGTGTTTTGGAATAGAGTTTGAATTTACAAATTATTTGATTTATGTATTAATGTAATGAAAGTTGTTTCATGCTCATTAATGAACTGTTCGGAATTTTACTTTATACATTTAGAGTGTTTTGTTTTTCTTTTGGGGTTGACTATTTTTCCCATAGCTGGGTCACTAGCAGGCACTAACAAACCGAGTCAGGGTGGACCTTGTAACAACAGAAATTAAGAGGTCGTTCCACAATCCTCAAAATATCTCATCTCTCGATCAGAAACCTTGCTGCCAGATAAAGAAGAAGATGCGACAGAATATATATATATATAGATTCGTTTAAAATTCTTTGTTAAATAAAGACGGAAGCTGACGATGGTTCGCCTGAAATAGGCCTATATTTCCGATTCACCATGAAATAATGTGTCTGTCTTAATTTTTCTTATATATATATATATATATATATATATATATATATATATAATAAAAATATGGTTTTAAGGTACGCTATATTGATGGGTAAAAGTGCTCAATATAAGAGGTAGAGCGCGTTTAAATATAAATATAACCGTTAGCATCCACCCATTAACCCTCAGGATAGTATAATAGATCTTTCTACACACAATGCATCACTGATCGAGTATATATAAATAGTCGAACCAAAACACACCACACATTTAAGACTGTCACCGCTTGCGACAGTCTTAAATGTGTGTTGGGACGCACAAAATTTCGTTCGCGGGGCAGGTAGGCGCCTTCGGCAAGACAAAACGCTCAATCGATAGACTCATTATTGCTGCCATATCTGGTTTTCTGCCCCCATTGCATATCTTGAGATTCTTGCAGAAATTCCAGAAAATTCTCTCTCTCTCTCTCTCTCTCTCTCTCTGTTTTTTTTTTTATCTTATTTCATAAAAAATTAGTTAAAAATCAATCAGCGGACGAAACATGTCGGCTAAGGTAAGTTTGCTTTTCGTATTTATTCATATTGTCATTTTTCAGATATATTTTTAGTTATATCTGAATTTTTACCCACTCCACACACACACAGACACACACACACACACACACACACACACACACACACACACACACACACACACACACATATATATATATGTGTGTGTGTGTGTGTGTGAAAAGTGTATGTATATAATTATAAATTTCAATATATATATATATATATAAATATGTAATTTGTTATATATATTATATTGTTTACATATTATATATGCATGGTACTTATTTAAAAGCGCTCAATATCAGTGATAGAGCAAACATATTCATATAGATAGGTGTGAGTTTGTAACCCTGGGTTTCACGCTTTTGCGATCGTCAGACAAACTGAATAAAAAGCGTGAAACCCAGGGTTACAAACTCACACCTATCTATATGAGTATATATATATATATATATATATATCTGTAGTGAAGTAACCTTCATTGTTGAAGCACGGCAGATAGGGCCGGTGCAGAGGTCTTGTGCCCTCTTAAATCTTTGATACTCCAATTCCATGATACGGGGCTCTCCACCTCACTATACCATATCTCAATTTTCATTAGATAGTATTCATATAAAATACTAATTTTTTGTAATCTAATTATGTATAATGATGAACCATTAAAATATAGGTGAACAATTTAGCTAGACAAATAGAAAATAAATCTAATCTCAATCAGAAACATGTCATAACAAATTATGCCATCTTAAATGAATCAACAATTCTTTACGGCAATTTTAAATATCGATGTCTGATTTTCTTGTTAAAAATTGAATAAAATATTGAATTTTATATATTTTTTCCAGACTTCAGTCAGTTAAGGGATAAAAGATTGGGTAGTCATGTCTCTAAAGAGACATAACTGACTGAGCAGAAGATCCTCCCACAGCAGTTTAGATAGTTCTGAATGGGTTTGGTGCTATGAATAACATCCATATGAACGTTTCAACCTGGTTAAGCTATTTAAGATTTAAATTTTAGCAATTTGCAGTGTTATGTGTAGCGACCTCAGGTGCAGCCTATTCAATACTCAATTTCCTTCTCTCCTATATTAAATTTGTTATAACTTATCCATATGTTTAGGTATAAGGTTGTTTTTTTGTTTGTTTGTTTTTTTAAATAGTTTTGATTAATTTTCTAATTAAAATTTCTGTTTTCACATTATACTTATTTCTTCAGTCAAATAAAATATCCATGAATGTGCTGTACATTAAATTACTGTTATTGGTCCGATTCTTAAGTTACATTTGAGCCTTTCTGAGAATATTTTTCTCTAGTATTTACTTTTCAATATTTGCTGTTATTTTGCTTCCTATTCTCAGGTGACACAAGGATAATACCTGAAAGAGTAATCTATATTCTAATTAGTTATAAGAGTAAGACTGTATTTGTAATACTGTTTAGGCTAATTGGAATAGATAGACTAAACTATCGCCCGGTTCACACTCCACCCACGTCTATTGAACAGGTGAAGAGGCTCATCCCTCGGTCCCTGCTTAGGATGTGGTTTCCGGCTTTCTCTTTTCCAATCTTTTCACTCTTTTATATATATAATTGGAGTAGATAAACTAAACTATCGCCCGGTTCACACTCCACCCACGTCTATTGAACAGGTGAAGAGGATCATCCCTTGTTTCTTGTTTAGGATGTGGTTTCCGGTTTTCTCTTTTTCTCCTTTCCAATATTTTCACTCTTTTTTTATTTTATTTTATTTTTTTTTCAATTGGAGTAGATAGACTAAACTATCGCCCGGTTCACACTCCACCCACGTCTATTGAACAGGTGAAGAGGCTCATCCCTCGGTCCCTGCTTAGGATGTGGTTTCCGGCTTTCTCTTTTCCAATCTTTTCACTCTTTTATATATATAATTGGAGTAGATAAACTAAACTATCGCCCGGTTCACACTCCACCCACGTCTATTGAACAGGTGAAGAGGATCATCCCTTGTTTCTTGTTTAGGATGTGGTTTCCGGTTTTCTCTTTTTCTCCTTTCCAATATTTTCACTCTTTTTTTTATTTTATTTTATTTTTTTTCAATTGGAGTAGATAGACTAAACTATCGCCCGGTTCACACTCCACCCACGTCTATTGAACAGGTGAAGAGGCTCATCCTTTGTTTCCTGTTTAGGATGCGGTTTCCGGTTTTTCTCTTTTTCAATCTTTTTACTCTTACGTAGCCCCCTGCGCATCAGTGGCGTTATCGCCTTGCTTGGGGTGATATGATTAAAAAAAAAGAAAGTAGGTTGTCATTACTTAATGCGGTAGACTGGTTGCCAACAAAGACTACTGAACTCAAACTTTCCTGCTTTTTAACCCATAGCTATAGAGAAAAAAATAGATTAATACTTTTCCCAATATTATTTGCGCGTAAGTGAATGCAACGAATTCAACTAGAATTCGAACTCGGCTTAGCATATACAAAACAAATTTACGGATTTGGACAAAAACAAAAAACAAATTGATATTCAAATCCTCGAATATTTTCATACTTTAATAGTTAAATTTTAGCGTATGAAAATGTTGGTAGAAAAAAAGAAATGTAGATAAGATATCGAGGGTTCCAAAGCAATAGCTCCCCAAACCTTGGCTGCCCAAACAGGTTTTCCTCCCGACCTCGTTCGAGGATAGTACGCACTATGGAAAAGAAAAGAAAGGTGGCTAGATAGAATGGCATGAAATTAAACAAGATGTATATTAGATTGACGGAAACGATGAAAAGGAATCATCGAAGAAAACTAACAGAAACCAGCAGATGAATAATATTTTTTTCAATTGGAGTAGATAGACTAAACTATCGCCCGGTTCACACTCCACACACGTCTATTGAACGGGTGACGAGGCTCATCACTTGTTTCCTGTTTAGGATGTGGTTTCCGGCTTTCTCTTTTCCAATCTTTTACACTTTTCCATTCTTTTCCTTTTTTTTTTAATTGGAGTAGATAGACTAAACTATCGCCCGGTTCACACTCCACCCTCGTCTATTGAACAGGTGAAGAGGCTCATCCCTTGTTTCCTGTTTAGGACGTGGTTTCCGGCTTTCTCTTTTCCAATCTTTTACACTTTTCCATTCTTTTCCTTTTTTTTTTTAATTGGAGTAGATAGACTAAACTATCGCCCGGTTCACACTCCACCCTCGTCTATTGAACAGGTGAAGAGGCTCATCCCTTGTTTCCTGTTTAGGATGTGGTTTCCGGCTTTTTCTTTTCCAATTTTTTCACTCTTACGTAGCCCCCTGCACATCAGTGGCGTTACCGCCTTGTTCGGGGTGATATGATTAAAAAAAAAATTTGTTTTAAAATCCCTCCCCAACTAAATGATATTACCGCGAGATTTCGCGGGACAGGAAAGCGCCTTCGGCAAGGCAAAACGCCCAATCGATTTACTCATTAATTGGGCCATACCATTGCCCATAATTCCCTATTTAATTTATCTCCCCTCCTCCTACGGGAGGAGGAGAAAAATTAAATCGGATAATCTTCTCATGCGCCTATCCTCCTCTTTCTCTTTCTATTTCACTTTCTCTCTCTTTGTCTCTCCTTCACACTCTCACACCCTCTGTCTCTGTGGTTCCTTGTTAAATGATCCGGTAATGAGTGGGGCGTGGTAGCCAACAGAAATATCGGAATTTGTCAAAGAATACTTTTGAGACGCGCAAAATCCAAAACCAGTGCCCGAATACCAATTTGGCTGACAGGGTAAGGGGTTCATGTCTGATTTGCCCGTGGGAGATAGTAATTTAGGAAGGTCTGTTGGAGACGACGTGGCGGTGGTAGCGAGTAGGTCAAGAGAGACCGTAATATGCGATGACCTCTTAGACTTCAAAGGACTGAAGAATTGCTGTAAGGAGAATTGTTCTTAACATGTTCTCACAGACAAGTAAGGACGGAAATGGAAATGCCTACACATTGGATGAAATTCGCAAGAAATGCTCATGACTCCGAATTGATCATGAGAAGGACACTTTTATAAAAGTTTGGGCACATGTTCACACAGACTTTCATTTGTAATTGATAGCAATTATTTGCTGAACTTGATTTCGTCTGGCACAATGTTACAACTAAAGAGAGAATGAACTAAATTTAATCAACCTTCCCGCTGTATAAGTCGTCCTCCTAAATTAATCTAGGCAGTTTTAATCTAGCCGAGTTCGAATTCCAGTTGAATTCGTGCATTCACTTACGCACAAATACTCATGGTATTAATCCGTCTC
>JBBBDQ010000332.1:2770000-2780000 GCA_037127315.1 Ascarosepion bandense
AGATATAAAATCAAGAAGTCGGTAGAGACTTTCATAAGAGGTAAGTGCGAGAGAAAAAATTGGTAACATAGAACTTACGGCCACATCTAGTCATTTGAACCCTAAAATGATGGGACCCACCTGCCAATCTAGTACTAAACTTGCATTCGTAAAATCGATGTGCCAAAGAGGAAACTCGTCAGAACGAATAATATCTGCTTCAATGAACTTAACTCACTGGTGCCCGCTATGTATGAATTTGCACGAGCAGAGAGCCGAGTTCGAATTTCATTTGAATTCCTTGCATTCACTTGCGCACAAATACAATTGGTAAAGGTATTAATCCGTCTCTTCCCTCCAGTTATGGGTTAAATAACAGGACAGATTGGGTTCTTTTACCTTGGTCGGCAACCAGTCTACCGCAGAAAGCAATGGCAACCTACTGCGGGATAATCTTCTGCCCAGTCAGTCATGCCTCTTTTGAGACATCATCGCCCAAAGCGTGTATCACGTATGGTACTTAACTTACTGACTGACTAGTCTAGTACCTAGGTCTCATTCTTTTACAGTGAAACCGATAAAATGTAACCGCAATTTCTACTCTAATAGCTTCTTTTCTCGCACTTCCTGCCTGTAGAATTCCCTTCTGTATACTTGCTTTCCCGACAGCTACAATCTCCAGGAATTTAAATGTAAGGTCAATAGTCATCTCCTATCTCACTAACTCGCATCCTTTCTCTCAAGCTCTTTTCTCCATCTACTCCACACCAATCACACCAGTATTCTCAACCTTTTATTACCCTTCTCCTGACATCTCCTATAACCTGCCCCTCTTTCTCATCACTTTCCTCCCTATGTAATCCTCTGCGCAACAGTGGCAGTAAAACTGTATCGCTTTGGTGTGAAATGATTTTTAAAAATATTTATAGAAAAAGCCTTTTTATAGGAAAAGCTTGTTTACAACGACGGGAACATTTTATTTAATTACTAGCAGTATAGCCCGGCGTTGCTCGGGTGTAATGAAAGCTTTAAAACTAATCCATGGTCCTGGAGCTCAGACTGTTTGGACTAAAATGTAGTAGTTGTTTCCCGTTAAAGCGAAACCGCAGACTGAAAGAAAAATGAACGGATATAAGTCAAATTTCTTGGTATCGATATCAAATAAGTTTTTTTCATCGTAAACTGAATTTTGAAGGCTAAATAAGTCCTCTGAGTAAATGGTATCATGACTGAGACTAAGAACTACAATTATACCTACTTAGAACCAAACCCGAAGCAAAAACTAAAATAAAAGGGCGGAATAAAATACAGATATACAGGCAGATAAACAGACACACACACAAACATTTTGACTTATATATATATATGTATATATATATATATATATATATATATATATTATCGATTTTCTTCACTATTGTAAGAACTGCAACCTTGAAACCTCTGAATATCGTTTCTTATGTCTTTGTCTATGAGTGTATCAAATTTGATTAAAATCGGACCACTCCTTCTATAACCCGATTTTTTTGATTATCGATTTTCGTTATTTATCGGGAGGACCTCGACACAAAACCTAGCTAAGAACACTGACAGACGCTTATAGTACAACTGTGTAAATTTTCAAGAAAATCGGTTCAGCCGTTTCGGGGGCTATAGGTAACGGACACATACACACACAGACACAAACACACACACACAGAGACAAAGTTCCATTTATAAATAAGTTTAGATTATTTTTTTTTATGGAAATGTAACATTTTAATTGTTATAATTTAGTTGTCATACTAATGGAAAGTTGTTTGGCTGTTCATTGCTTGGATTTTAATCAGTGATTTTACTTTCTTCCTTGAACGAATTTCCTACGTTTCATTCTCACGCAGAACAGAAACGCCTGCCCTTCCCGCTCGCGTAGCGAACATATCAAATTACAATGCTGCACTTAAACTAAGTTCAAACTTATAATTGCCTTTTAAGTGGTCTAATTAACCTGATGGTGCAATTAATTTACAAAACAACTCGAAGTTACGAGTAGAAATATGCCCAAAATCGCTCTTTCTACCGGTGACGTCAAACTTTTCATGTGTAGATAGCGTTTGCTTTCATCAAAGGCGCCTGTAATATATGACTAATTACATCCCTCCTTTCCCCCCATTTTTTAATAAGATTCGCCATATTTTTTCGTAATTCTTTCTTAATGCTTTTTAACCTTAATTTAAGCAATGACGCCTAAAATGCCAATCCTACCTGTAAATTCGTTCTATTTATTTGATCATGACAACCAGGATCATCACCGAGTGCCGTCTAGTCTAGAACTGTATTCGTACTATTTTGACGTTACCCTCAACGAGATGATGTCGATAAGTTCTCAGCTTGACCAAGAAGCTCTTTAAAAAGAAATAAAAGGAATGTGATGTTACTTTTTAGGAAGAGTGTCTGGTATACTACTCTTCAGCGCCCTCTCGGAGTTCAATGCATTCTACATTCTGCACGCCCATATCGCAACTCACTGACATGCAATACTTCCTTATATCTCTCATATAATTACTTTCATCGTAATTGTTCAGATGGTACCTAGAATTTATGAAATATGAGCGCTGTACTAGATTGGCGGCAAGGTCTCATCATTTTACAGTTGAAATGGCGAGATGTAACCGTAAGTTCTATGCTAACAGTTTCTTCTCTTCTTGCTTGCAGAATCCTTTTCTGACTTCTTGCTTCAGTCAAGTGTAATCTTCAAAAGTTTAAATGCAAGCCGGAAACCACATCCTAAACAGGGAACAAGGGATGAGCCTCTTAACCTGTTCAATAGACGTTGGTGGAGTGTGAACCGGACGATGGATTATCTTCAAATCTCAAAATTTTCAATGAAAATGGAAAATTATATAATAAATCCCTCCAGGCAAGCAGATTTAAGGATAGATTAGTAAATGAAAAACCAGTTGTTAAATATGAGCCATCTAAGCAAGGAATAGTGTTAACAACAACGTAAATTACATGGCTTAACCACCCATTCTATAGACTATCTAACATCAACATAGGAAAATATTTTCTTAAATTAGTAAGTAAACATTTCCATACCAGTAACTATCTCAACACAATCTTTAATAGAAATAGTATTATAATTACTTATTCTTGCACACATAATATGAATAATATCAGTAATTCCCACAATAAACAAATTTTAAAGAATTTAGATAGAAATAATGTTAAATAATGTTAAAACAGGTATTTTACAATCTTGTAACCGTAGGCCCATAAAGAATTCTCCGGTAGAAGGCAAATGTAGGCTTATTTAAGTAATCTACCAAGCCAACATCTTCCCCATAAACAACCAAAACAATTATCATGTTCACATTGGAATTTCGGTGGGAGAATTGAAACAACGTTACTGCTTCCATAAACACTCCTTTGCCAACCCGAATCTAAATTTCCAAACTCCCCTTTCTACCAAGATTTTGGGAAATAAAAGAGGAGGGACTCAACCCAATAGTGTGTTAGATGGTAAAGTTAATTTCGCACCACTAATAAACTTAACAATAAATGCAATAAATGTTTAGTTGAAAAATTTGAAATAATAAAATATCCTAAGCAACATTTGCTTTTAAACTTAAGAAAAGTATTCATAAGCAAATACGAACATAAATTCAAATTTTCAATTTAGATATTAACCCCTAAAATATTAATTCAAATTTAAATTTTTTAAACTGTTGTTTCCTTTTCTTTCTTCTTATTAAAAGAATAATTAATTATAATAATAACTATTGTTAAGGTTTTTAACTTTTATTTTTTCTCGACTAATCGTTTCATATTGGTTATTTTAAATCTAATTAATCTAAAGTTGATTTTCCCTAAAATAATTAGTTTATTTCTTCTTACTATCCCTGCACTACAGAATATTGTTAATAATACCCCCCCCGTTCTTTATATCCCTCCTCACTCGTTCCTGGTTTTGTCATTCCGGTTCTCTTTTTTATTTTGTCCTAAGTAAGAATTACTCTGTTTAGTATTAATGAAGTCATGATCTTGAATTTCATTTCATTTCCTAATAATATTAATGATTCTAAATTACTTTACTTAGTGTTTTTTTTCATTTCTTATCAGCAAGTTAACTTGGAATTATATATATATATATATATATATATATATATATATATATATAAATATTTTTAAAAATTTTTTCTTTCTTTTCTTTTCTTTTTCCCTCCCTTCCTTCCTTTATCTCTCTTATCTCCCACCTTTTTTTTCGTGTTGCTTAACCTTACGTCGATTTAACACGGCTGTCTGTTAATTTTTAGTTACAATTCTCTTTCCTTCTTTTGCGAACCCTGACGATGTCTATTGTTTCTTTTCTTGTTTATTTGATTTGATTTGATTTTGTTTTATCTTTTTCTTTTTCTTTTCCTTTATTTTTTCTTATTTTCTTTTTTAATTTCTTTGCAAATCTATTTAAAAAGAAAAGTAGACTAATTTTTCTCCAGTTTCTGAAAGGATTTTTCTGTTGCTGAGGTGATGTGTTATCCCCCGTGGGGATCTTCATAATGGCCATTCAACATCATTGAATTAATCCTTTTTTAATTTATATATATATATATATATATATATATATATATATATATATATATGGCCAGGGGCCCCGCTGTTCAACTCAGTGTTCTCGACAGGCTCCAAAGGAGAATTAGTAATGTGATAGATACCGACTTGGCGGCTCGACTTCTGCCACTTTCTCACCGACGGGGTGTGGCATCTCTCTGTCTGTTCTATAAATATTTTCATGGCTTCTGCTACGACGAACTTGTCACTGGAGCCCCTGCCACATCAGTTTACTCATGCAACGTGACTGGCAACTGGGCACCACTCAGTCTTAGTTAGATCAACCGAATGCAGCTGACAATTCTACTCCATCAGCTTCTCTTTTCTCGCACTGGTCAATACCCATCTCTTATCCACTTTACTCCAGTTGTTTCTACATCACCCTGTATATCTTTTCCTTTCTCTCTACCCTCGAAACTATTTTCACACCTGTATTCCCATCTTTCACTTGCCCTTTCTCTGGCACCCCTGTAACTGGTTCGTCTTTATCTTTACTCTCCTCCTATCTAATCTTTTACTCTTATGTAGCCCCCTGCGCATCAGTGGTGTTACCGCCTTGCTTGGGCCGAAACAATTAATATATATATATATTTATATATATGTATATATATATATATATATAAATTTCGAATAATTTTAATTTATTTATATAGAAATATTAATTAAGTATCGATGCTCTCGTAAATTTATTTCTAATTTAATTTCCTCTAATTAACCTAAATTTTAATATTCCTAAAAAAATAGTTGTTTTTCTTCTCTTTGTCCATATAATTTACTTATAGATTAATTCCACTTTCTTTTATTGCTTTTTATTCCTGAGGTAAATTTTTAATGTATTTAATATTCATCTTAGCAAAATTCAGGCCCTCCTTTGGACTGAAACGGAAAAAATTAGGAAAACAAATTTAAAGGTTTGGCAATGTCTGATATCTTTCTTTTCTGTATACATTTTTATATGTTTTTATTTAATTGTTTTTTTTTGTTGTTTTTTTAATGTACGTGTTTCGACTCCGCCAATCTCCAGTTTGCAGCTTTTCCGTTCTCTCTTCCATCTTTACAAGCTTTTTACTTCCTCATTTCTTTGTTTCCTTTTTTCCCCTTTTTCTCTCTTCCTTTCCTTCTTTTTCCTCTTACTTCCATTTTTTTACACATTACACACACTCAAAAATTATTGCATTTTCCAATAATAAAATGCTCATATTATAATCACAAATGATGTGGTTGTTTGTTTCGCTCGTTTAAATAGCCATCTTGGGAAAATTTGAATTTCTATCTATCTATCTATCTATCTATCTATCTATCTATCTATCTATCTATCTATCTATTTCTTTATATATATATATATATATATATATATATATATATATATATATAATATCAATTTCGGTTTTGGGAATTTTACCTATATACACTTCCTTTTTGGGATTTAATATATATATATTAAATCCCAAAAATGATGCTAGAAAAGTATATATATATATATATATATATATATATATATATATATATATATACTTTTCTAGCATCGTTCATTTAGTAATGAATTAGAACACTCTCACTACTGGATTATGAATACATAGTAAATCACACGCTAAAAGTTTGTCTCCTTCTGTCGAGCGCCCATAGCTCAGAGGTAGAATCACCGACTGACGCCAATTCAGTCGGATTTCAATCTTGGGTAAAAAGCAATCGAATGTCTAACCGTACTGATGAGCTGTGATAGAGCGAAACAGATCCGTCTGCGGATGACTATATATAATGGGCTCTCTCATCGATTTCAAACAACCCATTTTTTGTTTATATCGTATCTTACAATTCAGTCCTGCTAGTGACCGCATACAAACTACGGCGAGGTTATCGAGATATAGCGATAAGAATA
This sequence comes from Ascarosepion bandense, assembly GCA_037127315.1. Lineage (NCBI taxonomy): Eukaryota > Metazoa > Mollusca > Cephalopoda > Sepiida > Sepiidae > Ascarosepion > Ascarosepion bandense. The sequence continues at coordinate 2,776,449 of JBBBDQ010000332.1, forward strand.
CTACCTGACGCTTTGCGCCTTTCGTCTCTTACCCGGTCATTACGACTTATTTAAAAATTTCTGATGCAACTTTGGCACAAATATCTGCAGTTATTTCTATCAATGGCAAACCATTTGAGACTAGTATGAGGTACACTGCCAGTTTCGCTTGTGTTTATACCTGTGTCACGACCGTTTAACAGCGTTTTTCCCATTGTCAAGATGTCTATACATGAAGACCTGAGGTACTCTTGGGTAACATAACCAGATAATCGATGTACCAGAAAATATACACTGTATATACGCGCTTAACATGGGACTTTTGAAAACCTAATTTTGAAGCTAACTTTAAGGGGGTCACATCATGCACGAGGTTAGCGTATATACTGAGTAGTCAGTCAGTTAAGTGCCATACGTGATACACGCTTCGGCTGGGCAGAAGATTATCCCGTAGGAGGTGGCCATCATTTTCTGCGATAGACTGGTTGCCAGCCAAGAATATAGAACCAATCTCTCCTATTATTTAATCCATAACTGGAGGAAAGAGATGGATTAATACTTTTCCAAGGGTATTTGTGCGTAAGTGAATGCAAGAAATTCAACTGGAATTCGAATTCGGCATCCCGATTTGTCATTCAGAGTCAATATCCACTGCACCACAACGCACATCCCAACTGAGAGTTACATAAGCGAATTTCATTTAAAGTTTGGGAAGTGAAGTATCTTATTTTATTGTTAATAATAACACTTAATAATAACACTTAATAATAACACTTAATAATAATAATTATTAATTATTATTAATTATTATTATTAATTATTAATAATAAATAATTTAATAATATCTTATTTTATTGTTAATAATAACACTTAATAATAACATTTAATAATAACACTTTAATAATAATAATTATTAATTATTATTAATTATTATTAATTATTAATAATAACACTTAATAATATCTTATTTTATTGTTAATAATAACACTTAATAATAACACTTAATAATAACACTTAATAATAATAATTATTAATTATTATTAATTATTATTATTATTAATTATTAATAATAACACTTAATAATATCTATTTGATTGTTAATAATAACACTTAATAATAACACTTAATAATACCTAATAATAATAATTATTAATTATTATTAATTATTATTATTAATTATTAATAATAACACTTAATAATATCTTATTTTATTGTTAACAATAACACTTAATAATAACACTTAATAATAACACTTAATAATAATAATTATTAAATTATTAATTATTATTATTAATTATTAATAATAATAACACTTAATAATATCTTATTTTATTGTTAATAATAACACTAATAATAACACTTAATAATAACACTTAATAATAATAATTATTAATTATTATTAATTATTATTATTAATTATTAATAATAACACTTAATAATATCTTATTTTATTGTTAATAATAACACTTAATAATAACACTAATAATAACACTTAATAATAATAATTATTAATTATTATTAATTATTATTATTAATTATTAATAATAACACTTAATAATATCTTATTTTATTGTTAATAATAACACTTAATAATAACACTTAATAATAACACTTAATAATAATAATTATTAATATTATTATTAATTATTATTATTAATTATTAATAATAACACTTAATAATATCTTATTTTATTGTTAATAATAACACTTAATAATAACACTTAATAATAACACTTAATAATAATAATTATTAATTATTATTAATTATTATTATTAATTATTAATAATAAATTTAATAATATCTTATTTGATTGTTAATAATAACACCTTAATAACACTTAATAATAACACTTAATAATAATAATTATTAATTATTATTATTATTATTAATTATTAATAATAACACTTAATAATATCTTATTTTATTGTTAATAATAACACTTAATAATAACACTTAATAATAACATTTAATAATAATAATTATTAATTATTATTAATTATTATTATTAATTATTAATAATAACACTTAATAATATCTTATTTTAGTGTTAATAATAACACTTAATAATAACACTTAATAATAATAATTATTAATTATTATTAATTATTATTATTAATTATTAATAATAACACATAATAATATCTTATTTTATTGTTAATAATAACACTTAATAATAACACTTAATAATAACACTTAATAATAATAATTATTAATTATTATTAATTATTATTATTAATTATTAATAATAGCACTTAATAATATCTTATTTATTGTTAATAATAACACTTAATAATAACACTTAATAATAACACTTAATAATAATAATTATTAATTATTATTAATTATTATTATTAATTATTAATAATAACACATAATAATATCTTATTTTATTGTTAATAATAATACTTAATAATAACACTTAATAATAACACTTAATAATAATAATTATTAATTATTATTAATTATTATTATTAATTATTAATAATAGCACTTAATAATATCTTATTTTATTGTTAATAATAACACTTAATAATAACACTTAATAATAACACTTAATAATAATAATTATTAATTATTATTAATTGTTATTATTAATTATTAATAATAATACTTAATAATATCTTATTTTATTGTTAATAATAACACTTAATAATAACACTTAATAATAACTTAATAATAATAATTATTAATTATTATTAATATTATTATTATTAATTATTAATAATAATAACACCACAATATCTTATTTTATTAATAATAATAACACTTAATAATAACACTTAATAATAACACTTAATAATAATAATTATTAATTATTATTAATTATTATTATTAATTATTAATAATAACACTTAATAATATCTTATTTTATTGTTAATAATAACACTTAATAATAACACTTAATAATAACACTTAATAATAATAATTATTAATTATTATTAATTATTATTATTAATTATTAATAATAATATATCTAATAATATCTTATTTTATTGTTAATAATGTACTTAATAATAACACTTAATAATAACACTTAATAATAATAATTATTAATTATTATTAATTATTATTATTAATTATTAATAATAACACTAATAATATCTTATTTTATTGTTAATAATAACACTTAATAATAACACTTAATAATAACACTAATAATAATAATTATTAATTATTATTAATTATTATTATTAATTATTAATAATAACACTTAATAATATCTTATTTTATTGTTAATAATAACACTTAATAATAACACTTAATAATAATACTTAATAATAATAATTATTAATTATTATTAATTATTATTATTAATTATTAATAATAACACTTAATAATATCTTATTTTATTGTTAATAATAACACTTAATAATAACACTTAATAATAACACTTAATAATAATAATTATTAATTATTATTAATTATTATTATTAATTATTAATAATAACACTTAATAATATCTTATTTTATTAATAATAATAACACTTTAATAATAACACTTAATATTAATAACACTTAATAATAATAATTATTGTCATTATTAATTATTATTATTAATTAATAATAACACT
>JBBBDQ010000332.1:2785000-2885000 GCA_037127315.1 Ascarosepion bandense
ACGTTTTGAAACATGTGACCTAACATTATCATATAGCATTTGTCGTGTCTCTACTTGTATAGAAACCGTTTTTTCTTCAATGCTCGGTCCAAATTCGATAGCGATCTCTCTTGATGGTTTTGGTCGGTTTGAACGGCTCATAATAAACCGACCCCAGGTTTAATAGTCAGAAAGCGAATGTTCTAATCACTTGGCCATGCGACCAGGATCCATTACATTGACTTTAAACATATGAGGGCATTATCGTTTTCTTCTATCTTCTCTCTCGTTCTTTCTCTCACTGAAAACAAACAGCGTCTCTGATATGTTTTTTTTTTTTTTTTTTTTTTTAGTCCTTTACTTGCCGTTCAAAGGAGATTGTCTATTCTTTGATAGGCATTGGCCTGATGTAAAGTACGTGCTAAGAAACGAAGGAAAAGCTAGAATTTACAAAGAAAAAAGCTAGTCATTGTGAATCGGTGATGAGCCAGCCTATCACATCTAGGTTCCTTGCGCAGGTTGACTTATCTACACCTGTTTGATGTTTATATCTCTAATTTGTAACCTATATCTTGGAGTCTTACTCTTTCTGATGACCATACATTTTTGCAATTAAAGGTTATTCAGTTTGTTTGTTTTTTCTCGCTTTCTTTTACCACTTTCCTAGGAGAGTCCTGTAGTTTCCTTTCCGAGTTGGCCATCAATACAGTGTCAGATGCGTATTTTATATAGTGAAGATTGCGCCTACCGATAATAAATCCTGGTAGGTTCTCCAGTTCCTTTACGAAGACGTCGCTCTAAAGTTTGGATAAACCAAGAGAGAATACCCACCCTTGTCTCGTGCCTCTTTCTTCTTTTGTGTAGGTACTCATTTCATTTTATTTATTTTTTTTTTTTAATCGTATCACCCCGAGCAAGGCAGTAACGCCACTGATGCACAGGGGGCTACGTAATAGTGAGAAGATTGGAAAAGAGAAAGCCGGAAACCACATCCTAAACAGAGAACAAGGGATTACCCTCTTAACCTGTTCAATAGACATGGGTGGAGTGTGAACCGGGCGATAGATAGATCTATCTACTCCAATTGAAAAAAAAAAACAAAGTGAGAAGATTGGAAAGGAGAAAGCCAGAAACCACATCCTAAACAGGGAACAAGGGATGAGCCTATTGAATCTACAACTGAATTCCTCCATATATTAAAAGCAACAAATTCCATTGATAGTTGTCTCGCTTCACCTGCTTCAAAAACTCAACCAGTATCTCTTCAGAAACTGTTCCTCATTTGTACTTCATGGTCATAACGGAAACACCTACATTCAAATTAACAGTGTCAGCATGAGAAACCCATGAGGTCCTATTTTAACTTTTACATGTCTTGTGTTTAAAGCAACTGATAAAACAAAAACCTACACAAGGTACGTGAAGGATGAAATTTTTAACTCCGAAATCAATTTTTGAAAAAAAATACCAACACTTTTCTATCCGTTTTTTTTTTTTTTTCAGTATTAGTTCTGAATCATTCTAACATCTTTAGCAAAACAGATCGAAATTTCGCAGCCGTTCAAATTCCACTTTGTGCTGTGAGATTATTTTATTGTATGTTATAAATGTAAACAAGCAGGTACAAAAAATTAAATACCTGGAAAGTCTTCTAACAGAAGACGGAAAGTGTGACACAGAGATTTGAAGGTGATTTGGCATGGCGAAGTACGCATTCCAGAAAATTTCGCTAGAAACAAAGAAAAGAGTACCTGATTGCTATGTGATGTCATTTCTTCAATATGGCAGTGAATGCTGGACAATATCATCAAAGATGACGGAAAAAATTGAAGCAATTAAAGTGTGGTTCTACAGAAGGATGCTGCGGATATCATGGATCGAGCATGTGGGTAATGATGGATTTAGGGAAAGAATGGAAAGGAAAGGAAATTAATACTGAGCATCAGTAAGAGACAGCTAAAGTTTCTGCGACATAAAATGAAGAAGGAGGGCTTGGAGAACCTGATACTAACAGGCCAGATAAAGGGAAAAAGAGACAGGGGAAAGCAGCGGATAACATATTTGAAGAGCCTGATCAGGTGGATGACAGAACGAGGATTGTGTTGTGTAACAGGAGAAAGTGTGCTTAGAGCCAATAGGGATAGGGAGATATGGAAAGCCATGATCGCCTACGTCTTGAAAGGACAGGACACACAGAAGAAGAATTTAATAATCTTCGAATATGTTTTTACTTAAATCTCAATTTATAATTTTTCCCGTTCATTTGTCTTTTTCTCCAGTTATAAAACTTTCTGACCATTTTGTAATTTATCATGTTTTCTAATTTTATTGCTTTTATAACTGTTATGTTTCACAGGTCAGTATGAGTAGCAGTAGTCATAGCACAACTCTGCGTGTCCTCTTTGACAACAGACTATTTTCTGTCTTACTTTTCCAAGTAAATATTAAAACGTTGGGGGGGGGGGGGTAAACATGCATTTCCACAAGAGTGAATAAAAAACTCACAAACCCTCCAGTTATTGAAAGGAGCGAATGAACCCCTCTTTGTAAGTAATCCTTTGTTTTCATTTTTCCTTTATTAACCATTTGTAATAAAGCCAACGTAAGCCCTTGAAGGGTGTTGGCCGAAAGGTCCCTCGAGTTGGGATAATTATAATGACGTCTATCTTATTTAAAGTTATTAATTTATTGTGTTGGTACAAATCTTTTTGTATATATATATATATATATATACTGATCTCTTCATTTGAATACAATACTGAAATAATATTTAGGGGGAACTTCTGCAAAACGCAATGTATGTAATGCATTTTTATATGTGATTTAAACGTTGTCATATCAAGAGTGGCAATGGGTACAAGCTAGCACTGTCTATAAAAGGTACCATGGCTCGCGCCTCAAATAGTCATTGTCAACTAAGTCCAGCTCCATGCCAGAGTAGGGGCGAAAGCGGATCTCTAGCGTCCGGTAAATGCTTCCTGTTAGCACGGTTAACCCATGCAGCGGATGAAAAAACTCATTTAAACCTCCGATGCAGTGTGGTCATAACTAAACATAGAAAACGCTATGGAAGTATATTCAGACAGAAAATCTTGAGAGGAGGCGGTTGGCTGTCAAAACTTATAACTTTCCAACGACTACAGCCAAGCCAGCCTCCAGATATAATGCTTTGTTTCACTTTGGTTCTTATCAGACGAGAGATGGGTCATGTGGTTTGGGTAACGCACGTTCTATTTATACCATCGCCCTCGAGAAAAAAACATGTAAAAAGAAAATATAACTGCTGTATTAAAATTTGATTTGGTTGGTACAACTACCATTCAGTCAGTTAAGTGCCATACGTGATACGTGCTATGGGCGATCATGTCTCGAAAGAGACATGATTGACTGGGCAAAAGATTATTCTGAAGTAGGTTGCCATTGTTTTCTTCGTAGTCAGTCAGTTAAGTGCCATACGTGATACCCGCTTTGTCTCGAAAGAGATATGACTGACTTGAGCAAAAGATTGCCATTGCTTTCTGCGGTAGACTGTTTGCCAGCCATCGCTATAGAACCCAATCGTTTCTATTATTTAACCCATAACTGGAGGGAAGAGACGGATTAATACCTTTCCCAAGGTTATTTTTGCGTAAGTGAATGCAATGAATTCAACTGGAATTCGAACTCGGCTCCCCGATTTGTAGTTCTGAGTCGATATCCACTGCATCACAACGCACATCCACAACTCAGTTGAGTGCTATACATGATACACACTTGGGCGATCATGTCTCGAAAGAAACATGAGTTACTGGACAGAAGATTATCCCGCAGTAGGTTGCCATTACTTTCTGTAGTAGACTGGTTGCCAACCCAGGCTACAGAACCCAATCTGTCCTGGCTATTTAACCCATAGCTGGAGGGAAGAAACGGACTAATACCTTTCCCAAGGGTATTTTGCGCGTAAGTGAATCCACAACTACCATTACCAAACGGTTAAAATTAGCATTAAAGTTACCATATTCTACTCACTGGTTACCAATCAATCTATCATTTTTTTTTTTTGCATTTTTTATCTTTTTTCTTGCCACATATTCTTACTACATCTACATATTCTTACTAAATGGGGTATCCGATACTTTCGGCCTTGTGCCATATCTAAGCTGCGCTTACAAAATCACCATATTCTTTCTACATCTGTCATCTTTTTTTTTTCTTCCCAGACCCTACTAAAAAAAAAGAACTGAATTTTGATCAAAGAGGGCGCTAATCGCTAATATTATCCAGTGAGATAAAAGGATGCATACAAAATTCTGTCAAATAAATATTCGTCTAATTTGTTTTCGTGTCAAGTTAAATTCAAGTAAAAAAAAAAAAGAACTCTCTTTTCCATTATATATTTAACTGCCCATCCCAGTATGTTTTAGAATCATAGCAGGTCTACAGTTACGATTTTGTCCAAGTTTAGACCATTTCAAAAAATTCGTTCAAATTCTAATTTATTTATTTTTTTTTTTTTTACTATATACGGCTTTTCCTGTTATCACGATACTTGTTTGTTTATCATCTGCATTTCTTTATTTGTTTTCATTTTAGCGGGAAAAAATGGCGGGTTTCTCTCGTAATATTTGTTTGACATGTAATTGGAGTTAGAGTTCTCGTCTCTCTTCCTATTAGACGCTTTCCCATGTATAGGGTTTCTGTCGACGGCGTCCTGTTTGCTTGAGAAATGGATAAGAAGAAAGAAAGAAAACGAAAAAAAAAAAAAGCGAACACAAATTAGTCTGAGTACACAGATCCCACACGCATGAATGCGTGGGTGTAGGTGAGCAAATTTACGCCACTGTTTGACACACGCAAAATTTTTTCTGAATTCATACGGAAACATATGTAATTAAAAGTTATGTATTAACGCAATCATGGAGACACTTCCGCGGTTAATACGAATTCACACACAATAATATATATATATATATATATATATAATTCACACTTACTATATGTGTGTGTGTGTGTGTGTGTGTGTGTGTGTGTGTGTGTGTGTGTGCATATAGTTAATGAATTTATTTTTAATCTGACACTTTTATTGCTTCCACTAAAAATAACGTTTGAAGTAGTAAAAGTGTCGGATTAAAAATAAATCCATTAATTCTTTCGAAATTGCTTTGTTTGCATTTCAGATACGAAGCTGGACAGATATGTGCATTCGAGAATAATTGAAAGAGGAAGTGTGCATTCTTTGAAAGAGTAAATAGAATCTTGCATAGCCGTGACACTCTGTGATTTATTATGTGAATATAAATTGCGTGTTGTTTGAGCAATTTCGAGTTTGATAACCTATTATCACACCGTTTTTGTCGATAATGTTTCACTGGATCGATATATATATATATATATATATATATATATATATATATATATATATATGGTGTTTATTGTGTCATGTCAGTGTCGTCATGTTTTCTTTTTTTGCGGGGAATAGCGTCTTTACGTATAATTTTGTTTTGCATCCTTTTTTTATTTTAGTTGAGAAATATTTAATACGTTTGTTTCTAAATGTCGTCAATTCAAGCTGAATGTTGGCTTGCTTGATCTGTTTTGAGTACAAGAGTTTAATGTTTCTCGTTTTTGTTTTTGTGTGATATATTTCCTTTGTGTTATTGGTTATGAGCAAGTGAATTTATTGTTGTGTTTTGTTGTTGTGTTACTTGGTAATATATATATATATATATATATATATATATATATATATATATATATATATATATATTCGTGTAAGATCTTTTGTACAATAAAGATGGGAACTGATCATGGTTCGTCTGAAATAGGCCTTTACTTCCGATTTACCATGAAATAACGTGTCTGACTTAATTTTTCTTACTAGCAGTATAGCCCGGCGTTGCTCGGGTGTAATGAAAGCTTTAAAACTAATCCATGGTCCTGGAGCTCAGACTCTTTGAACGTTGGCACGAAAGACTAAAAAGCAATAGTTGTTTCTAGTTAAAGCGAAACCGTAGACTGAAAGAAAAATGAATGGATGTAAATCAAATTTTGATTTCCTGGTATCGATATCAAATAAGTTTTTTTCATCGTAAACTGAATTTTGAAGGCTAAATAAGTCCTCTGAGTAAATGGTACTGAGACTAAGAACTACAATTACTATGACTGGAACTAAGAACTACAATTATACCTACTTAGAGCCAAACCCGAAGTAAAAACTAAAATAAAAGGGCTGAAAAAAATACAGACATACAGGCAGATAAACAGACACACACACAAACATCTTGCCTTTTATATATATATATATATTATCGATTTTCTTCACTATTGTAAGAAGTGCAACCTTGAAACTGCTGAACATCATTTCTTATGCCTTTGTCTATGAGTGCATCAAATGTGATTAAAATCGGACCACTCCTTCTATTACCCGATTTTTTCGATTATCGATTTTCGATATTTATCGGGGGTATCTCGACACAAAACCTAGCTAAGAACACTCGCAGACGCTTATAGTACAACTGTGTAAATTTTCTCAGGAAATCGGTTCATCCGTTTCGGAGTCTATAGGTATCACAGCTCATCAGTATGGCCAATAGCTATATATATATATAGCCATCCGCAGACAGTCCCGTTTCGCTGTATCACATTTCAACAGTATGGTTAGCCATCGAGATTAGTTGGCGATTCTAACCTCTAAGTTACGGACGCTCGATGGCGGATGGCGGATTTGAGAGTGTTAGATACACGATGTAAACACACGCCAGTCGCCGAGTGTGTTTAAATCCATAACTGAATGAACGATGCTTAAATGCGTGAGTCTACCAATTCTCCATTCCTCAATCCCCCCCGCTAAACAATGAATTTGAGATCCTCACCTCCTCAGCGGACAAGGCTGAATGCTTTGCTCACAGATTCTCAACCAATTCGAGATTGGATTCGTCTGGAGTTTTTGCACCCGACTTCCCACCTAGAGGCTCAACTGAATGACGTCCACTTTATACCCTCACTGGTTTCTAACATAATCTCAAAACTTGACCCTCACAAAGCGAGCGGAGGGGACGGAATCCCAATCATATTCTTGAAGAAATGTGCCCCTGAACTCTCCTCTGTCCTTTCTAAGCTCTACAACTGCTACCTATCTGCTTCCTGCTTTCCTGCCTGTTGGAACTCTTCCTCTGTAGTTCCTTTATTTAAGAACACTGGAGAACCCTCGGACCCCGCAAATTACCGTCCTATCAGCCTTCTTCCGAACTTTGGCAAAGTGTTCGAAGCCATTATCAACGCCGAGGTGGTTCAGCATCTCACAGCCCACAGGCTTCTCTCGGACAAACAGTATCGTTTCCGCTTCACCAGGTCTACTGCTGATATGCTAACGACCATCACCGAGTATATATACCAGGCTCTCGACAAGAATAGCGAAGCCCGAAACGTTGCCTTGGATATCTCTAAAGCATTCGACAGAGTATGGCATACTGGCACTTCTACGCAAACTGCGCAGCTATGGTATAACTGGACATTTGTTTTACCTAATCCAGTCTTTCCTCTCTAACCTCACATTGAAGGTGGTATTAAACGAACATGCCTCCCAAAATTACCATACGAACGCTGGTCTCCCTCAAAGCTCTATCCTAGGTCTTACGCTCTTTCTGATCTACATTAATGATCTTCCCGATGCCATAACATCCCAAGTAGGTATGTACGCCGATGACATCACAGCTTACTCTCTCCTCGCTCAAAAATCTGGTGTGGGCGACAAAGCGAACCTCGCTGCCGAGCTTGAAAAGGACCTCAAATCCGTAGTGGACTGGGGTAAGAAATGGCTCGTAAATTTTAATGCTTTTGAAACGAAGCTGCTATCAATTAACCATCATAGACAATCGCACCTAACTTCCATTAGCATGGAACAGGCTTGCCTTCCCAGAGAGTAAAACACTACGCCTCCTTAGCCTCACACTCTCAGCGGACCTCAAAGGGAATGACTATATCGAATCCATTGCTAAATACGCTGCTATGAAAGTCGGTTCTCTTTGCAGAACCTGGAAGTTTTTCCCGTCTGAATCTATCCTGCACATATATAAATCTACCACCCGCCCGTGCATTGAATACTGCTGCCACATCTGGCCGGGTGCCCCTGCTATTCTTCTTGGGGTTCTTGACAAAATACAACGGAGAATCTGTAATGTGATCGATACCGACTTGGCAGAGCAGCTGCAGTCACTCTCTCACCGGTATGACGTGGCTTCCCTGTGCCTGTTCTATAAATACTTTCACGGCTTCTGCTCCGATGAACTTAGATCACTGGTGTCCCCTAGATACGAACTTGCTCGAGATACTAGATTAGCAACTAGGGCCCACTCTTTTACAGTGAAACCGATAAAATGTAACCGCAATTTCTACTCCAACAGCTTCTTTTCTCGCACTTCCCGACTGTGGAATTCCCTTCCACATCATTGCTTCCCCGACAGCTACAATCTCCAGGAGTTTAAATGTAAGGTAAATAGACACCTCCTAACACACGAACTTGCATCCATTCTTTCAAACACACTTCCCACCTACCTAACCCTCATCCTCAATATCCCTACCCATCTATCAGCCTCCTTCTGACATTTCGTATATCTAACCACTCTTTCTCATCACCTTCCTCTATGTAACCCCCTGCGCAATAGTGGCAGTGGAATGCCTTGCTTGGGGTGAAATGATTAAAAAATAACCGGCGTGTGAGAATATAAATAGTCATCTGCAGAAAGTACTGTTTTGCTGTATCACAGCTCATCAGAACAGACATCCGATTTCTTCTAGCCAGGATTGAAACCCGACCGAATTGAAATCAGTCGGCGATTCTACCTCTAAGATATGGAAGCTGGAGGAAGGCAGTTTTTAGCGTGTTATGTACACGATGTCAACACACGCCAGTCGCAGAGAGTGTTCACATTTATTACTGAATAAACGATGCATACAGCCAAGACTTACAACGGTGGCAAAATATGTAGACTGTGCCAGGAAGAAAAGTTAGCGATTATGCTATTCCCAAACAAAAATGAACTATTGAATGAAAGAACAGAAATTATGACTAAGTGTAAACATACAAAAAAAAAATACCTATTAGTTTCATACAACCATGGATGAAAACGTTATAATTTCTTGTAATTTTAAAAATTGCGCGCTCAAAAATTACCCGTCACGTGATAGTTAAATAAATATCACCTTTACGTGAGCTTTCTTGAGAAAAAGGTAACCGGTAAAATCAGTTATAGCAAATAGCCTGAAGACACCACATGGTAGCAACCTAGGTCGCGTAATAACTCGTTTACAAATGAAAAATATTCAAAAGTTCTACAATATAATTGTATCGAACACTTTTTAAAAAATAACAATAAAATAATAAATTAAAAATAAAAATAACAAATAAAAAATAACAATAAATTCAGAAATAGAAAATAACGATAAAATAATAAAAAATTAACAATAAAGTAATAAATAAAATAACAATAAAATAATAAATAAAGATAACAATAAAATAATAAATAAAAAATTAACAATAAAATAATAAATAAAAAATGAGAATAAAATAATAAATAAAAATGACTTAAATTATTATCATATTGTTATTTTTTATTTATTTTTTATTGTTATTTAATTTATTATTTTATTGTTAAAATAAATAATAATAACAATAAAATAAAAAAAATTAAAAATTAAAAAATTAAATAATAAATAAAAAATAACAAAAAATAACAAAAAATAACAATAAAATAATATAAAAACAAAAAAAAATTAATATAAAGAATATCAATAAAATGATAAATAAAAAATAACAATAAAATAATAAATAAAAATAACAATAATAAATAAAAAGTAAAAATAAAATAATAAGTAAAAAGATGTTAAAAGTCGGAATGTATCTTCATTCTCTAATAGAAAAAAAAAACATGTTTAACGTTTGGGGTGAGAGTATTTCTTTCTTTTCCGCATGTGATATGTAACTAATGAAATCTAGTCGTTTTGGATTAGTTGTTTGCCAGAATCTGGGTTGTCAAGGGTTCGTAAATGGTTTTCCGTGGTAACTGTATTCATTGACTATTTGTAAATTCCTACGTAAATCTAGAATGTGTTTATTCTCAAAATGCATTTTAACTGGAATTTACGCTCTCGCTGGCATTCTAATGAAGACGCTAAACACACATATATATGTCTGTATGTATGAGTGTGCATATGTGCGTGTATGGATGCATGAGTGTATATGTGTGTGAGTGTGTATATGTGTGCGTGAATGTATATGTGTATGAATGCGTATGTATGTGAATGTGTATGTGCGTGTGAGTGCCTATATATGTGAATGTTAGTGTGTATATGTGTGTATGAGTGAGTGTGCGTGAGTGTGAGTGTGTATATGTACGTCTGTGAGTGCGTATATGTGTGTGTGCGAGAATATGTATATCTTTTTAGAGTATTGTATTATTTGCAGGTAGTTAATTTCTTTCAGAAAAATAAGCCAACACAACAAAAGCAATCAAAAGCATATAACCATCTGTAGAGGCACTCACATAAAGATATTAAATTACACTAAACTTCTGCATAGAAATCTAACACAATAATCTTGTAGCAATAATGTATAGGTCGCACCGGAAAAAGCAGTTTAGACTCTAACTGTAGAAAATGACACTTTCCCGTTAAGCTTGAAAGAAAAAATCCATATCCTCCAACATATAACCTATATTTTCAAATTTAAAAGTCGAATTTCATTTTGATTAGTTAAATTAAACACACACATAAATCTGTTTTTTTTTTCTATCTTCCCCATCCATATTTAACTCTTTAAATAACAATCGTATTGTTTTTTACATTCACTTTTACCACAATTAATCAATATTGCCTGATGACGAGATAAAATCTTGAAACATAGAAATTTCCGTGTCGCAATATAAGTTAAATTAATTTTAAATAAAAAAACTAATATATATATATATATATATTCGGACCTTGTATATTTGACGGGCTGGATTTACGTGGGGTAATAGGAGAAAGCGTGTTAAGAGTTACATGGGAAGATGTGGAAAGCCATAATCGGCTACGTTCTGAAGGAACATGATACACAGAAGAAGAAGATATAAGGTGCCTGTATGCAACAAGAACTTTTTTAAACATGTTTTATTAAAAAATGCCGAAAGATCCGTCTGTGTTTCTTTTTTAAAATTGTTTTATGTAAACTTTACGAATTTTTTTTTTTCTTCAATCCGAGTATTATCGACTGCTACTGCAATCATGTGCGTTGTGGTCCAGTGGATATCGACTCGGAACGAGAAATCGGAGAGCCGAGTTCGAATTCCGGTTGAATTCGTTGTAATCGTATACGCACAAATACCCTTGAGAAAAGCTCTAATCCGTCTCTTCCCTCCAGCTATGGGTCAAATAACAGGACGGATTGGGTTCTATAGCCTTGGTTGGCAACCAGTCTACCGCAGAAAGCAATGGCAACCTACTGCGGGATAATCTTCTGCCCAGTCAGTCAGATCGCCCAAGCGTGTATCACGTATGTCACTTAACTAACTGACTGACTGAGTTTTTTTTTTTTTTGTAATCGTATCACCCCGAGCAAGGCGGTAACGCCACTGATGTTCAGGGGACTACGTAATAGTGAAAAGATTGGAAAAGAGAAAGCCGAAAACCATATCCTAAACAGGGAACAAGGGATGAGCCTCTTAACCTGTTGAATAGACATGGGTGGTGTGTGAACCGGGCGATAGATAGATCATCAGGCAATGTTGGTGTTGTTGTGGAGATGATTTACATTTAAATGACAAATACTTTCGGTTTACTGTGAATGTATGTGGGTGTATTTTTTTTTTTTGTGTGTGTGTGTGTGTGATTCACTTTGGGGTTTGAACCCGGAGAATTTCTGTGCTAACCAACTTTTTTTTCTTCTTTCTTTGACTCTATTCTTCCCTTGTCTATTTTCCCTCGCATTCATCTGATCTTATCATTTTCCCTGCAGAACAACACCAACATTGCCTGATGATGAGAATTAATCTCGAAACAGAAATTTCCATGTATATATATATATATATATATATATATATATATCAGTCAGTCTGTTAAATGCCATACGTGATGCACGCTTGGGCGATTATATCTCGAATGTGATATGACTAACTGGGCAGAAAATTTTCCCGCAGTATGTTGTCATTTCTTTATGAGGTAGACTAGTTGCCAACCAAAGCTTTAGAAGCCAATCGGTTCTGATATTTAACCCATATCTAGCGGGAGAAGCGACGGATTAATACCACTTCCAACGCTATTTGCTCGTATGTGAATGTAATGAATTCAACTAGAATTCAAACTCGGCCCTTCGGTTTCTCGACCCAAGCTGATATTCATTGCCACCCCCCCCCAACGCATATATATATATATATATATATATATATATATATATATATATATTCATCATGCTTTATTTTGTAAATGGCAGATTAACCATAACTGTGCTGGAGCTACTCAATCCTCCCTTTCTAGACTTGATACAGTTCAAAGTCATTTACAGATTCTTGTGGGAAAAGACACTATGCTACACCCTATTTTCGACAGATATAACGTGGCAAGCCTTTTACTACACTATCGCTATTTCTATGGCAAATGTTCACATGAGATCCATTCTTTTGTTCAATCATGTTCAAACATTTACAGCTAAGGCACGCCATGCTTTCTCCACGATTTCGAATCTCCTCACTTCCTCATTTTTTCAAATATAAACAGAAACAAAATGCTTTTTGTACAACAGACTCCAGTGTGGATGCTTCCCTAAACACTAAAACCTCAACCCATTGAAGTCATTAGCTTCTAAAATTGTTAATTTAGTATATCAGTCAGTTAAGTGCCGTACGTGATACACGCTTGGGCGATCATGTCTAGAAAGAGACATAGCTGACTTGGCAGAAGATTATCCCGCAGTAGGTTGTCATTGCTTTCTGTAGTAGACTGATTGCCGACCAAGGCTATAGAACCCTATCTGTCCTGTTATTTAACCCATAACTGGAAGGAATGGACGGATTAATACCTTTCCCAAGGGTATTTGTGCGTAAGTGAATGCAATGAAATCAGCTGGAATTCGAACTCGGCTTCCCGATTTCTCGTTCCGAGCCGATATTCAATGCACCACAACGCACATCTAATTTTGTTAGTATATACACTCGCAAAAATAATTATTCCTCCAACCCAAAACATATGTCGGTTTTAAATAATCCATAAATGGTTGGTAATCCATCAAAAAAGAAATGCATCAACCAACTTGAACTTGTTTTCACATCAAATCAAGAAAGCCCAGTCATCCCTGTTATTTAAACCCATGGGTGTTTGCTTGAAAACTTATTCTCCGCCCTGAAGTCTCTTTCCTATTGACGCTACGTCACATCCCTGTCTCTTTTCTATTGAAGCGTTACAATTTTAACCTCTTTAAATCAAGACTACGACATTATCGATCCTCGTTACTCGCATAATTTTTACCTCTTATATTATTCATATCACACGCGTCATTCGGTAACTCTATTTTGAATGATTCGCGAACCTTGTATTGGATGAAAATTAATTAAAGATTGATAAATAAGGATCGCCAGACAACTACAAAAACATCTTGAGAGGGCTATCAGTTTAATGCCTCAAAGTTTTTTTATGTGCTAGTTTTTAACATTGTCTTAGGCGCATTGAGGGCATTAAACTTGGCAGATTCCAACCCGACACTGGAAATGAAAAATAACACCTGCCAACATCGACAGTAACGCGGAAATCGTCAGGATTTTCAAAGTAATGAGGTTCCTTTTATTTGAAGGCCAGGTATGGATAGGGGGCCCTCCGAGGAGGACGTGTAATCCGTGATCAAGAAAAAGAAACGCTTTAAGCTGTCAGACGTCATAATGATGGTCAAGTTGGTCCAGCAAGACAAGGACACCTTCAGTCTAACTCTAACGTATCTTCAAAATAATCACTTCCCCTCTTTTATTCATTACACACAATTCATTCATCATCAACATCATAACACTAACTTTGTACACTAAATTCTTAAGCTCTTCAAGACGAGGTTCATGCATTATCTATTCTCCTCAGCCTCTTAATCTTTTGGTCCTGGGTATGACTGTAAACTGCATCCGGCAGCAAGGCCTCTGATTGGGAGGTTGTGAGGAGCATGGAACCACCTCTTAATTGCTTTTGTTCCCAGGTCCACCCTGATCCGGAGTGGTAGCACCTGCTAGGGTCCCAGCTATGGCCAAATAGTTGACCCCCAAATTGGGGTAAGAATGCTATAAAAGTATTCAACAAAACTTTTTTGAATGGAAAATGTTACCAACAAAACTTTTTTGAATGAAAAGCGTTACCAACAAAACTTTTTTTTGAATGAAAAGTGTTACCAACAAAACTTTTTTGAAGGAAAAATGTTACCAACAAAACTTTTTTTGAATGAAAAGTGTTACCAACAAAATTTTTCTTGAATAAAAAGTGTTACCAACAAATCTTTTTTGTATGAAAAATGTTACCAACAAAACTTTTTTGAATGAAAAATGTTACCAACAAAACATTTTTGAATGAAAAATGTTAACAACAAAACTTTTTTTTGAATGAAAAGTGTTACCAACAAAACTTTTTTTGAATGAAAAGTGTTACCAACAAATATTTTGAATGAAAAATGTTACCAACAAAACATTTTTGAATGAAAAATGTTACCAACAAAACTTTTTTGAATGAAAAGCGTTACCAACAAAACTTTTTTTTGAATGAAAAATGTTACCAACAAAACTTTTTGAATGAAAAAACATTACCCAAACAATCCTCAAAAAAAAAAAATATAAACAAACAAAAACAACAAAACAAATAAACTAAATAAAACAAATCAAAATGGTTTTCAGCATTAAATAACCTAATGAAGGTTGATATGCTGGTTAAATAAAACAACCAACCAACCAACCTCTTAATCTTCACTTTCTACCTCCTCCTCTTTTATTCATATTGCCCACCTCATTCTTCATAACTAGTATAACAGTAAGCCTCTACATCTACGATCTTAACCCTTTCAAGTCTCGAGTTAACTACTATCTACCCTACATATACTCATAGTATCCACTTGTTAGCAACAACCTAATTTAGTAACCCTCTACCCATCATACCTTGTTCTGTTTAAATAATAGTATCTATTAGGTTGTCCCAAAAGTTCGTAAACAATTGCAAAAAATTGAAATTTTACTCGCAAAATAATCTAAGGTTACCAGAAAACACTTGCAAAAAATTGAAATTTTACTCGCAAAAACAGCAAACATTATTGCTCAAAATAAAGACCATCGTTTTCCAACACTTTCTGCCATCGATCTGCAAGCGTTTGGATCTGGTCAAAGTACCATTCAGCCGGCTTCGAATCAAATAATTTTTTACACTCTTCCTCGACTTCATCAAACGAGACGAATCGGCAGCCCTTCAGAAAGTGTTGCATTGAGCGGAAAAGGCCGTAATCTGATGGAGCACAGTCAGGACTGTAGGCTGGAGGTTGCAGAACCTCAACGCCATCCAGTTCTTCAAACTTGTCTTTGGTCTTCCTGGCGGTGTGTGGCTTGGCATTGTTCTGCTGCATCAAAGCGCGCTTTCGGTTGATCAGAGCCGGGTACTTTTGCTTCAACTTTCCTAGACCCGCTCAAGTTGCTGACAGTAAAGTTCGGCACTGATGGCACGACCATTCGGAACCAACTCAAAATGCACGATTCCTTCAAAGTTCCACCAAACGCACAACATGACTTTCTTGCCGAATCGATCTTGTTTTTGAACCAACGGTGTCTCTTACCCTTTCTGAACCCATCGCTTGTCTCGATTGAGATTGGACCTGATAGATCCATTTCGCAAGTGTTTACGATCTTTTGGGACAATCTAATATTTTAAAATGGCGAACAAAAGCTTAGAGAATTAAATGGAAATAACTAAGACACACGGAAGTGGCATGACACATAGAAAAAGAGCAATCTACTACAAGGATCGAAATATAGGGTTTGTTTCAAAATTCCAGTCACCTGAAAAGTTTGGAGTGTACAACGTCGTGAATATGACAATAAATATGAAGACAACAGTCCGAACAATGTAAATAATTTTAGAATAGTTTGTTATTAATCATAACCTCTAAAGGTCAAGAGTCTATCGTTATCTATCCTCCTTAGCCTCATAATCTTCACTTTCTACTCCTTTCTCTTTCATTCATCACACAGATCTCATTCATCATAACCATTACAACAACTAACCCTTTACATTAAAATCTTAACCTTTACAAGTCAAGTGTCAATCGTTTTCTATCCTCCTTATCTTCACTTTCTATGACCTCCAGTTTTATTCATATTGCACCCCTTATCATTACCATTTCAATTGTAGTCTTCTATCTTGAGTGGCTCTCCATCGAATGAATACTAGCATCTTAGGGAAATGAGTCGACTGCTGTCGGGATCATTACTGGGAAAAGAGTCGACCGTTGTCCTGATCATTAGAAGAAATATAGTCGACCGTTGTCGGGATCATTACAAGAAAAGGAGTCACCCGTTGTCGGGATCAACGAATCTACGCCAAAGATTAGCTGCATAATATGTGCTTCTTCAGGACTGCAATAAAGTTTTGAATATTCCTTCTCTTAGAGAGACTACTACCAAAAAGTATAGAACTCAATCTGTCCTACTATTTGCTCATACCTGGGGATAGAAATGTTGGATTCATATCTTTCCCAGGTGTATTATTAGCACATAAGTAAATAAAATGAATTCGACTGGAATTCAAACCCAGCTTTTCCATTCTTCGACCCAAGCTTCAATCACCTATTCTACCGTGCCCCCCCCCCCCCGTCACCTGGGTGCAAAAAGTGAAAAATTGGTGGCATTTATTTCCAAGTATATGGTTCACGTGTATATTATGGTATAGTAACTCGGGGAAAAATCAATTTTCGGAGAAGATCTGGGAAAAGTGTGTTTTTTTTTATCTCTTGGTGAACCTCGTCTACTCCCAAGTTGGCATGTATGCCGATGACACAACAATCTATTCTCGCATCGATCAGAAACCAGGTGTGGACGACAAAGTGAACCTCGCTGGCGTACTTGAAAGGGACCTCCAATCCGTAGTGGCCTGGGGTAGGAAATGGCTGGTAAATTTCAATGCCTCTAAAACGAAGCTGTTATCAACTAACCACCATAGACAATCGCATCTACCTCCCATTAGCATGGGACAGGCTAGCCTCCCAGAGAGTAAAATACTACGCCTCCTTGGCCTTACACTTTCGGCGGACCTCAAATGGAATTTTTTTTTCAATCATGTCACCCCAAGCAAGGCGGTAACGCCACTGATGCACAGGGGGCTACGTAAGAGTAAGAAGATTGGAAAAGAGAAAACCGGAAACCACATCCTAAACAGGGAACAAGGGATGAGCCTTTACACCTGTTCAATAGACGTGGGTGGAGTGTGAACCGGGTGATAAATGACTATATCGAATCCATTGCGAAATCTGCTGCTATGAAAGTCGACTCCCTGTGCAGGGCCCGGAAGTTTTTCCCACCTGAATCTATTCTGCACATATACAAATCTACCATCCGCCCGTGTATTGAATATCGCTGCCATATCTGGTCGGGTGCCCCTGCTGCTCTCCTTGGGATTCTTGACAAAATACAAAGGAGGATCTGTAACGTGGTTGATACTGACTTGGCAGACCGGCTGCAGCCGCTCTCTCACCGGCGTGATGTGGCTTCCCTGTGCCTCTTCTACAAGTACTTTCATACTGCTCCGATGAGCTTAGTTCACTAGTGCCGCCTAAGCACGAATTTACACGAGATACTAGATTAGCAACTAGGTCCCACCCTTTTACAGTTAAACAAATAAGATGTAACCGTAAATTCTACTCCAACAGCTTCTCTTCTCGCGCTTCCCGCCTGTGGAACTCCCTTCCACAACTCTGCTTTCCCAACAGTTACAATCTCCAGGTGTTTAAATGTAGGGTCAATAGACACCTCCTATCACACTAACTCCCAATTATTCTCAGAACACTCTCATCTACCCAACCCTCATTCTCGGTATCCTTACCCGCCTATCACCCACCATCTGACATTTCTTATATTTAATCATCCTTTCTCCACTCTACGTAGCCCCCTGCGCAGTAGTGGCAGTGACATGCCTTGTTCGGGGTGAAACGCTTATAAAAAAAAAAAAAAAAACTATTGTCCTTCTGCGATAAAAAAAAAAATCAACCGGGAGACGCAGGTTAATACAAGAAACGACATATTTCTGTGCGCGTAAACCCAAGAATTGTCCACATTGATACACAAAATGCACATGTTGTCTGTTATGCTCTTTAATACAAACCATTTCTGGCAAGAAGTCTACTGCAGAATGCAATGGCAACCTACTGCGGGATAATTTTCTGGTCAGTTAGTCATGTCTCTTTCGAGACAGATCGCCTAAAGCGTGTATCACGTATGACATTTAACTGGCTGAGTGTCTGGCAGCTGATCTCTCCTTTCATCTATCCTTCACGTGACTATATGAAAAGACTGCCTTGTAGCATTTCACCAAAACAAAGCAGGTCCTGGGCATGACGGTAAACTGCATCCGGTAGCAAGGCCTCTGATTGAGAGGTTGTGAGGAGCATGGAAACACCTATTAATTTCTGTTGTTCTCAGATCCACCCTGACCCGGAGTGGTAGCACCTGTTAGGCCCCCACCTATGGTTAAATAGTTAACCCCCAAACTGAGGTCAAAACACTATGAAAGAATAAAAATACACCTTTTTGAAGAAAAAAAAATTATTCTCCACAAAACATTTTTGAATACAAAACTAGAAGAGATTTTCAGTTTTCTTATATAAAAAAATGAATAAAAACAAAAACATTTTATTAAAATCTGACTAAATCAATCTTCTTACTATAAAATTAAAACCCCACCTTTTTGGCATTAAATAACCCACTGAGGTTGATATGCCGTTAAGTAAATATCAAACTTAAACTCAAACCAAAACTATGCAAGCGTAGATTCATTATCACCGAAAGGTCTCTGAATTCACTCCTCTCACGTTATTTAAAGATTTAGAGAAATGGTCTGTTCCTTGTGCCGCTTCAAAAAGTAGCAGACTCTTTCTGGGCATCTTCACAAGAATCAGATCAGACCTAACAAAAATGAAATACTGCTGTTATATCAGGATTGGGGGCGCCAAATGATCAATTTCCAGCCATTATGTTAGTTTAAAAAGCATCTACGAGGCCTTGTAATTAACGATTTTCCAACTTCGAACTACTTTCCTACAGACAAATCATTCCTCTGTTACTCTATCGATATTTTCTTAGCAAATGCGAGCCGCATTACTTAGTTTCTGGATCAGTGACTTACCAGGGCGAACCAAAAGGGCCAGAGTTGGGTGTATGTTTTACAAGGCAGTGTAGAGACGGCGAATTGACGAGCGTTGGTCGGATGGATAATCGGACAGTACTTCGTGGTTATAGAATTGGTGTCGCTTGTAGCCGTTTATATTTACTGGTCTGAGCGCTCATTGGCTCAGTGGTAACCATGTCGAGTGCATAAAACGGGATATGTTGATTTGAGGGGGGGTTGTCGCTTGAATCGTCGTTCGCGAGATCAAAACGAGACTTGTAAATTTGATTTATTCTGATCAAGTTGAAGTATGCGAGATTTGTGAATTTGGTTTGCCGGTGGACCTATTTGAAATACTTTCCTGTGGTTGCTTCCAACCAATACATTTTTTTCTTTTTGCGACAGTTTCACCAGTTTGGACCTTCAGAGCTAGGACTCATCATGTCCAGTAAAATGAGTCGACTCTTCCTCCTTCCCATCGGATTCCATCAGTTAGAAGAACGTTCCTCTTCATCTTCTTCTCCACAACAGTTATCTAGTGGAACACATTTCCGAGAAGATGGCTTCCCTAATCACTACGATCTTAACCCTTTCAAGTCTCGAGTTAACTACTATCCATCCTACATATCCTCATAGTATGCACTTCTTAACACCAATCTTGATTTAGTAACCCTCTACCCATCATACCTTGTACTGTATAAAAAACTGTATCTATTTTAAAATGGCGAACAAAAACTTAGAGAACTGAATTAAATTAAAATAACTAAGACACACGGAACTCGCATGACGTACGGAACAAGAACAATCTACTCCAGTCATCGAAATAAAGGGATTGTTTCAAAATTCCAGTCACCTGAAAAGTATGGAGCGTACAACGGCCGAAACGTCATGAATGTGACAATTAATATGAAGACAACAATCCGAACAATGTAAATAATTTTAGAATAGTTTGTTATTAATCGGACAGGTTTTTTTTATCACTTTGAACGTTAATTTGAGTTTTTAACACATATTTGAGTAGTAATTCCGTGTATTTGTTAAACAGCCAGTCAGTTAAATCCCCGACGCGATACACGCCTGCAGTTGAAAGTTTTCTATCTTGTAGCCGCATCGAACGAGTGTTTTACACGGTAACCAAAGAACATAGCATAAAACCGTAAATAATTGCTATTTATGAAAATTTACTCCTCTCTATAATGCTCAATTGAATAGCGAGAGAATATTTAAATTTGTTTTTGTTTTTTTTGTTTTAAATTAATTTAATTTACATTGTGTCAGAGGGAATTCTATGTTTCGAGATTTAAAACTTTTATCTTGTCAACAGGCAATGTTCAATAACTTTGGTGCAAATGATTTATATTTGAAAATAAAAACAATACGTTTGATTATTAAAGAGTTAATTTAATATGGAGGGGGAAGACAGAACATTTAGCTCTTATGGATGTGTTTAATTTAGCTAATCAGAATGAAGGTCGATTTGAAAATTTCAATTATAGGTTAAATGTTAGGGGATGATATTCATACACCTCTAAGAAAAACCGCCATATTTACGGCTAAACTGCTTACTTCCGGCAGCTTTTTATTTACAATTATTGTTATTATATTTTTAATGAGATTTTAGATTATCAGTACAACTGTGACTTAATCTTAGTGTACTTTTATTGAAAATTTTGCTTAATAGATTATTGTTTGGAAAATGTTTCTTAATCAAAGTGAGAAATTTTTGGCCTAATTTACTACTAACCACTTGATTGAAAGTGGGATGTGTGCCAAATAATTTTCTGTTTCTTTTTTTTCTTATTGGTAATTTTTACATATTCAATATTAGGGCATTTATATGCAGAATTTTATAAAAGCCTTATTATATTCATTTGCCGAATTTCTACTAACTCTATATACTGGGGATGAGGGTACATGCTTTATAATGAACAGAGGATGGTTATATCCTGGTGGGATATATAAATGATTTGTATTTTTTTATATGGTTGGTATATATTATTTAGTAAATCTAAAGTCACATCGAGGAAATATACTTATTTATACTTATATTAATAATAACTTTTCAATTTAAGTCTTTAAACTTTCTATATATTAACTTTCTAATTTTATCAAGTTTAAAATTTGTGGAATTCCTCACAACCATAAAGCCATAACCCCTGTATAATACATTATCTTCAGTATTTCTATCATTATAGACCGTAAGATTAAATGCAATCAATAATTTAACAAGACTTGAAGACTCGGCAGAGTCCAGTAACCCCATTGTAATATCAAAGTATTCGTTTCAGTTATTTTTTATCTATTGTTTTTTTCATTAATAAGTAACTGATTCTTTTGCATTCATAATAATGTTACATTCGTCCTCTGATAGATCCGATTAAATAGTGGCAAACTCGAATTTAGTTGTAACGGTTCACTTGATATCGATGGGTAATATTCCTCAATAATATTACCCACAATCCAAGTATATATATATATATATATATATATATAATAGCCATGTAGGTAATATCAGACAGATTTTAGTCAACATTACAATAATCCTCGCTCATGCACACAGTAAAAAAAACGTTCAGATATTAGAGGCCATCTACATTAAATCTAAACAACCGACACTTAGTAAAAGCATGTTTAAATATGGTCATAACACATTACATTGCATTTAAATGTATGGTTCTGTTAACATTTCGAGCTCTCACGCGGTGTGACGTTATAGAACCGCATTACAAATTTATGAGCTGCGTTTGCTATTTAGTAAATGTCATCGTTGCTTAGCAAAGTTTTATGTCAATACAAGTTAAAGTCGTCTGTGATGGTGGATGTTTTTATGTTAACGTCCCTGTAACCTCTCTGAAGATGGCTCATCTGAGCCGAAAGCTTAGAACCAGCATAATAAAAAAATATCCAAATGTTGGGGAATTCTTGTCTTTATTTTCATTTGAAATTAAAGCCAGAATACGATGTTCAGAACGGCTCATGATTAAACATAATAGACAATCATTGTCTCTTATATTTAACAGTTAAGAAATTAATAAATGTACGTGTTATCCTCCATCTATGGCACGACTCGGAGTTTCATGCGTTATGCAATCATCAGGTGCATATTTCGAACTGACAATAGATTTGAAGTTCAGTTTACTCGATGTTCAGATGAATTAAATCTTATAAATTTAAGTTACTGCTTTTTCAACGTCTGCGGCTCTATCGTGTTCAATACACCGGTTCTAGTCCGATCACCGAAGTTAAGTATTATCGTGCCTGGTCAGTAATTAAATAGGTGACCAGTAAGGAATACCAGGTGCTGTTAAACGTAAGGACCAAGAATGGTCATCCAGGTTTGGGGGATGGGTGTAACAAACTGCTTTTACGGGGCAGGGTTGTTAGCCCTGCCCCGTAAAAGCAGTTTGTTAGAGCAACAAAAAGTTGCTGCCCTATGCACCATCTGGCTGTGACGGATAAATGATGATGATGACTGCTTCTTCAGTAACATTTCTTTCTTTCTCCGGCAATATTACTTTTAACAATTATGAATTAACCCCTTTTATTTTTTCTCCTTACAGTTTTAATTCTTAATTCTAAATTTTACCACTTAATTTTTCTTTTCATTTTTCTTGCTTTTTATTTTATCTTATTATTATTTTTATTCAAAATTTTATAAAATTATAATTTTCCCTACATTTTTATGCAAATGTAATATTTGCACATCTAAATTTTAAGATTCGTGATTTACGCACCTTTGATTTCTTCTTCCTGTATTTCATGATTTTTAATTTTAATTTTAATTTTTAATTATTAATTTAAATTTTAAATCTTTATCCATATGTAACCGTGGAGTATATAAATTTTTAAACTTGTTATTAAAAAAGCATTAACTTAAATTTATAAGATTTAATTCCCATGAACATCGAATGAACAATTCAAATCTATCAAAATGAAAGTTTGTAATATTCATCGGATGATTGCATAACGCATGAAACTCCGAGTCATGCTAAGGACGTAAGATAATACGTATATTTATTAATATATATATATATATATATATATAATGATACAGCTCTGTTCATACATTGAGCACTGTTTGATTAACACCAAAATAATAATACTAGACATATGTACACCCTCCTCATATGTACATTTATTAATTTACGTCACTATATATATATATATAATCTAAACTTATTTATAAATGGAACTTTGTGTGTGTGTGTGTGTGTGTGTGTGTGTACCTATAGACTCCGAAACGGCTGAACCAATGTTCTTGTAAATTTACACAGCTGTACTATAAGCGTCTGCGAGTGTTCTTAGCTAGGTTTTGTGTCGATGTACCCCGGATAAATATCGAAAATCGATAATCGAAAAAATCGGGTTATAGAAGGAGTGGTACGATTTTAATCAAATTTGATACACTCATAGACAAAGACATAAGAAACAATATTCACCAGTTTCAAGGTTGCAGTTCTTACAACAGTGCAGAATATTGATAATATATATATATATATATATGTACATACAAGGCAAGATGTTTGTGTGTGTGTCTGTTTATCTGCGGTATATCTGTATTTTTTCAGACCTTTTATTTTAGTTTTTGTTTCGGGTTTGGCTCTAAGTAGGTATAATTGTAATTCTTAGTCTCAGCCATTATACCATTTACTCAGAGGACTTATTTAGCCTTCAAAATTCAGTTTACGACGAAAAAAATTATTTGATATAGATACCAGGAAATCAAAATTTGAATTACATCCATTCATTTTTCTTTCAGTCTACGGTTTCGCTTTAACTGGAAACAACTATTGCTTTTTAGTCTTTCGTGCCAACGTCCAAAGAGTCTGAGCTCCAGGACCGTGGATTAGTTTTAAATCTTTCATTACACCCGAGCAACGCCAGGCTATACTGCTAGTATATTATATGAGGGTATAAATAGATAGATGCTATTACATACGTTCAGCATCAGGAAAAACATAAAAATGATGAGGAAAACTTTAATGAATTTATCTGTTTTTTTTCTACTTTGATTTATTTTAAGCAAGAATTATTTGAATTGGTTCGTTCCTACTCAAATACATCATAGCCTGCAGACAATTAGACTAATACAACAATCTTCTCCTGTCAGAAGAAAAATTTCGGTGTATTAGTAAGCTCTGTGCCTAATGAGACTAAAAATAATTTATTTTGCACAGGAGGTATTTATTTTTTTAACACAATCCACCTTGTCAACACATTTAATTCAGTGGCATATTTATACCATAGTTCGAAGTTTATTCAGTGAAAATTTCTTCTTCTTTTTTCACTCATTTCACCCCAAACAAGGTGATAATGTCACTAAGGCGCAAGCAGTTACTAGAAGCGAAATAGAATGAGAAAAATTTATTGATGTTAAAAAGACAATAAAAGAATAGCTTTCAGGAGGACAAAAGATGGCGATTGGCGTTGTATTTACACTTTTGGAAGGCTTACGGCCTATCACGTTGAATACACCGGTTCCCGCTCGATCACCGAAGTTAAGCAACCTTGAGCCTGGTCAATACTTAGATGGGTGATGGAATACCAGGTGCTGTAAGCGTATAAAGACGGATGTGCGTTGTGGTGCAGTAGATATCGGCTCGGAAAGAGAAATCGTTGAATACCCTGCATTCACTTAAGCACTGGTACCCGTGGGAAAGGTATTAATCCGTCCCTTCTCTCCAGTTATGGGTTAAATAACAATGGTAGGACTTGGGGACCCTGCGCTTAAAACAAATCCCAATGAATCTTGATACTCGAAAAGAAAAATGTATTACTAGACACAAAATCTTATATAACAATAAATTGTTGAAAGAAAAAGGTATTACCAGCAATAAATAAATAAAATTTAGTTGGCAATAAATGACCCGCCGAGGTTGATTTGCCATAAAAACAAAACAACCAACCAACCAACATTTTTGGAAAACATGGGTAGCAAAAAGAAAAAAGAAAGAAGGGAGTTTCATAGGCAGAAAATGCGAGAAAAGAATCTGTTAGAATAAAAATTAATTTACATCTAGCTATTTTAACAGCAAATAGATTAAACCTAAAAGCTAATTTAGTATTAGGAACAACAACTAAAAGTTACAGGGAGCAGTGTCTGGACTGTATAGAGGATGGTGGACAGTTTTGATACCCATTTCTGACAAGTAGTTGGTTACTAGAATGGGACTTTGAACTTGTTCATTGTTCTGGCACAGGTGTCAACGACACGAGTGAATGTGCTCTGAACGTTTGATATTAAATCTTTTTCTGGCCTCCTTAACAAAGTTCTTTTGTTGACCGTCTGGCCAGAAAAAAAAACAGTGGATGCAGATTTTGTTCGTGCTGTCGAAAAAGTAATCATTATGAGCTTCCGGTGAACTTTGTTTGTTTCGTCTTTTTGAATCTTGGGGACGACAAGATGTTTCCATTGGTCACTCTGTCGTTTGGTCTCGGGATTATAGCAGTAGATCCAAATTTCATCATATTCCATCAGAGACACAAGTACTCCTGGATAAATAGGGAGTAATTACCATCAGTCATCCCCCTTGATGTCATTAAAGTGGCTTTTCTTCTGTTCGTCACTGAGAACCCTGAAAACAAACTTTAACCAAATTTTGCGCATGTTCAGATTTTCAGGAAGAATTCTCTTTATAGGTGACACACCAACTTCCAACTCTATGCCTATTGTCATTAACAAGATTGGTCTTCGTCAAGAAAATTCGGAAATTTTCTCAACCATATTCTAACGTCCTTCTCCCTCCCATATCTATCATCGTCTCATTTCCTTTCAAGTTCCAGCAAAAAGCAGATACTCGATTTATACAATTTTATCGATAAGCAATCTGGAGCATTTTATAAGTTTCGGTAACGTCTTTGCACTTTAAAAAAACATTATTGCATCGCAAGCTGGCAAATCGCCTTCACGTTTCGACTGTATTCTGCCAATTTGTGGACTGCAAAATATAGTGTTTAGTGGGATGCATTCAAAAAGCTGTTACCGCGGTATCCTTCAATTTAGAATAGCAAAAGTTGGTACGCCAGCTATATATAGCAATGATATACTAATATATATATATATATACTAATATACATACTAAGATATATAGCAATGATATGCTAATATATATATATATACTAACATATATACTAAGATATATAGCAATGATATACTAATATATATATACTAATATATATACTAAGATATATAGCAATGATATACTAATATATATATATATCCTAATATATATACTAAGATATATAGCAATGATATACTAATATATATATATATATCCTAATATATATACTAAGATATATAGCAATGATATACTAATATATATATATATATCCTAATATATACTAAGATATATAGCAATGATATACTAATATATATATATATATATACTAATATATATACTGAATATAACAATGATATACTAATATATATATATATATATATATACTAATATATATACTAAGATATATAACAATGATATACTAATATATATATATATATACATATATATACTAAGATATATAACAATGATATACTAATATATATATACACTAATATATATACTAAGATATATAGCAATGATATATACTATTATATATATATACTAATATATATACTAAGATATATAGCAATGATATATAATATATATATACTAATATATATACTAAGATATATATAACAATGTATACTAATATATATATATATCCTAATATATATATACAGATATATAATAATGATATACTAATATATATATATATATCCTAATATATATACAGATATATAGCAATGATATACTAATATATATATATATATATAATATATATACTAAGATATATATAGCAATGATATACTAATATATATATATATATATATATATTTAATATATATACTAAGATATATAACAATGATATATATATATATATATATATATATATATATATAAGATATATAACAATGATATACTAATATATATATATATATACATATATACTAAGATATATAGCAATGATATACTAATATATATATACACTAATATATATATACTAAGATATATAGCAATGATATACTAATATATATATATACTAATATATATATAAGATATATAAATGATATATAATATATATATATTAATATATATACTAAGATATATAGCAATGATATACTAATATATATATCCTAATATATATACTAAGATATATAACAATGATATACTAATATATATATATATCCTAATATATATAGATATATATAATAATGATATACTAATATATATATATACTAATATATATACTAAGATATATAATGATATACTAATATATATATATATAATATATATATAAAGATATATAACAATGATATACTAATATATATATATATATACTAATATATATACTAAGATATATAGCAATGATATACTAATATATATATATATATATAATATATATACCAAGATATATAGCAATGATATACTAATATATATATATGCTAATATATATACTAAGATATATAGCAATGATATATTAATATATATATATATATACTAATATATATACTAAGATATATAGCAATGATATATATATATATATATATACTAATATATATACTAAGATATATAGCAATGATATACTAATATATATATATACACTAATATATATACTAAGATATATAGCAATGATATACTAATATATATATATACTAATATATACTAAGATATATAGCAATGATATACTAATATATATATATATATATACTAATAAATATACTAAGATATATAGCAATGATATACTAATATATATATATATACTAATATATATATACTAAGATATATAGCAATGATATACTAATATATATATATATATCCTAACATATATACTAAGATATATAGCAATGATATACTAATATATATATATATATACTAATATATATACTAAGATATATAGCAATGATATATTAATATATATTTATACTAATATATATACTAAGATATATAGCAATGATATAGTAATATATATATATACTAATATATATACTAAGATATATACTAAGATATATAGCAATGATATACTAATATATATATATATACTAATATATATACTAAGATATATAGCAATGATATACTAATATATATATGCTAATATATATACTAAGATGTATAGCAATGATATACTAATATATATATATATATACTAATATATATACTAAGATATATAGCAATGATATACTAATATATATATATACTAATATATATACTAAGATGTATAGCAATGATATACTAATATATATATATACTAATATATATACTAAGATATATAGCAATGATATACTAACATATATATATACTAATATATATACTAAGATATATAGCAATGATATACTAATATATATATATATATACTAATATATATACTAAGATATATAGCAATGATATACTAATATATATATATACTAATATATATACTAAGATATATAGCAATGATATACTAATATATATATATACTAATATATATACTAAGATATATAGCAATGATATACTAATATATATATATATACTAATTTATATACTAAGATATATAGCAATGATATACTAATATATATATACTAATATATATACTAATAGTGATGATCATCCACGTATACTGTCTTAATATGTATAGGAAAGAATATTAATAAAAAGTCGAATTAAAACAATTATTAAAACAGTATTGGTTATTTTTGATGATAAGAGCCGGACGTCCTCAATTTCATCTGAAAAGCACCGTGTTTATTTAAATTAAAATTGGAAATTATTTACAAAGAATAGCGTCCGAATACTCTTTTGTTACATCACGTGGTGTCATAAACCAATCAGCATGCGGTACCGGTTCCGTTTGTTTATTCTTTCGGTAAACCAATCACACGGGAGGCTACGTCCGAGAAAGTCTGTTTGTTTTGTAGACAAAAAATAAGTATATAGCAATGATATAATATATATATATATACTATATATACTAAGATATATAGTAAATTATATTAATATATATATAATAATATATATATAATAAGATATATATAAATGATATAATATTATATATATATATATATACTAATATATATAATATTAATATATAATATATAATAATATATATATACTAATATATACTAAGATATATAATAATGATATATCAATATATATATATCCTACAGAATATATACTAAGATATATATAATGATATATTTTAATATATATATATATATCCTAATATATATACTAAGATATATATATAAATGATATATTAATATATATATATATATATACTAATATATATATACTTATATATATATAATATATACTAGATATATATATATATATAATAATATATTAATAAGATATATAGTAATATATACTAATATATATATATATATACTAATATATATACTAAGATATATATAAATGATATACTAATATACATATATATATACTAATATATATACTTCAAGATATATAGCAATGGATATATATATATATATACACTAATATATATAATAAGATATATAGCAATGATATACTAATATATATATATACTAATATATATACGATATATAGTTAAATATATACTAATATATATATACTAATATATATATACTAATATATATATTAAGATATATATAATGATATACTAATATATATATACTAATATATATACTAAGATATATAGCAATGATATACTAATATATATATATACTATATATATATTTTAAGATATATAGCAATGATATACTAATATATATATATACTAATATATATACTAAGATATATAGCAATGATATACTAATATATATATATCCTAAAATATATACTAAGATATATAGCATGATATACTAATATATATATATATCTTAATATATATAATATAGAAATAAATATATAATATTATATATATATATACTAATATATAATAAGATATATAAATGATATACTAATATATATACATTTATGTCATATATACTAAGATATATAGTTAAATGATATATTTATTATATAATATATTATCCTAATATATATAATAAGATATATAGCAATGATATACTAATATATATATATGTATCATATATACTAAGATATATAGCAATGATATACTAATATATATATACTAATATATATATTTTATATATATATAATATATAATTATAATATATATATATATACTAATATATATACTAAGATATATAGCAATGATATACTAATATATATATACACTAATATATATACTAAGATATATATAAATGATATACTAATATATATATATACACTAATATATATACTAAGATATATATAAATGATATAATAATATATATATATGCTAATATATATACTAAGATATATATAAATGATATATTTATATATATATATATATACTAATATATATACTAATATATATATAATATATACTAATATATATATATATACTAATATATATACCAAGATATATAGCAATAATAATTAATATATATATATCCTAATATATATACTAAGATATATAGCAATGATATACTAATATATGTATTCTAATATATATACTAAGATATATAGCAATGGATATACTAATATATATATATATATATACTAATATATATACTAAGATATATATAAATATATAATTAATATATATTTATAATTATTATATATACTTATATATATATATAAATGTATATACTAATATATATGTATATAATTAATATATATATTAAGATATATAGCAATGATATACTAATATATATATGCTAATATATATACTAAGATATATATAATATTATACTAATATATATATTAATATATATATATATATATCTAATATATATGTATATATATAATATACTAATATATATATACTAATATATATACTAAGATATATATAAATGATATACTAATATATATATATATATATACTATTATATATATACATAGATATATAAGTAATGATATAATTAATATATACTAATATATATATATTAAGATATATAGCAATGATATACTAATATATATATATACTAATATATATAATAATATATATAAAGAATATATACTAATATATATATATATATAATAATATATATACTAAGATATATAGCAATGATATACTAATATATATATACTAATATATATAATAATATATTAATATCATCTACATATACTGTCTTAATATGTATAGGAAAGTATATTAATAAAAAGTTTTGAATTTAAAAACGTACTATTTTAAACAGTATTTGTTTATTTTTATTGTATTTTTATATTTCAGACCGTCCTCGGTCCTTCATCAGAAACAAGTCATTTTTAAATTAGAATTGGAAACGTATTTTACGATAGCGTCCGAATACTTTTTTGTTTACATCGCGTGGTGTCGATAAACCAATCAGCATGCGGCACGTCCGTTTGTTTATTTTCGTAAAGTCCTAACCGCTTCACGAGCGCCACGTCCGTGGAGAAAGTCTGTTTGTTTTAGACAAAAAATAAGATATATAGCAATGATATACTTATTATATATATATATACTAATATATATATTAAGATATATAGCAATGATATACTAATATATATATATACTAATATATATATTAAGATATATAGTAATGATATACTAATATATATATATATATACTAATATATATATACTAAGATATATAGCAATGATATACTAATATATATATATACTAATATATATATTAAGATATATATAAATGATATACTAATATATATATATATACTAATATATTTATACTAAGATATATAATGATATACTAATATATATATATATATACTAATATATATACTAAGATATATAGCAATGATAATAACAATATATATATATACTAATATATATACTAAGATATATAGCAATGATATACTAATATATATATATATACTAATATATATACTAAGATATATATAATGATATACTAATATATATATATATATTAATATATATACTAAGATATATAGCAATGGATATACTAATATATATATATATACTAATATATATACTAAGATATATAGCAATGATATACTAATATATATATATTTAATATATATACTAAGATATATAGCAATGATATAATAAAATATATATATATACTAATATATATATACTAAGATATAGCAATAATATACTAATATATATATATATATATACTAATATATATAATAAGATATATAGCAATGATATACTAATATATATATATTTATATATATACTAAGATATATAGTAATATATATTAATATATATATATATAATAATATATATATTAAGATATATAGCAATGATATACTAATATATATATACATATATATACTAAGATATATAATAAATGATATACTAATATATATATGCTAATATATATACTAAGATATATAGCAATGATATACTAATATATATATATATAATATATACTAAGATATATAAAGAACATATACTAATATATATATATCCTAATATATATACTTAAGATATATAATGATATACTAATATATATATATATTCTCATATATATACTAAGATATATAGCAATGATATACTAATATATATATATATATACTAATATATATACTGAGATATATACAATGATATACTAATATATATTTATACTAATATATATACTAAGATATATAAATATATAATATATATATATACTAATATATATACTAAGATATATATATTAATGTGTGTGTGTGTGTGTGTGTGTATATATACTAAGATATACTGTAATGATATACTAATATATATATACTAATATATATACTAAGATATATAACAATGATATACTAATATATATATACTAATATATATATATACTAATATATATACTAAGATATATAGCAATGATATACTAATATATATATATACTAATATATATACTAAGATATATAGCAATGATATACTATTATATATATATACTAATATATATACTAAGATATATAGCAATGATATACTAATATATATATATACTAATATATATACTAAGATATATATAATGATATACTAATATATATATATATATATACTAATATATATACTAAGATATATAACAATGATATACTAATATATATATATACTAATATATATACTAAGATATATAGCAATGATATACTAATATATATATATACTAATATATATACTAAGATATGTAATGATATACTAATATATATATATATACTAATATATATATATAAGATATATAGCAATGATATACTAATATATATATACTAATATATATACTAAGATATATATGATATACTAATATATATATGCTAATATATATGCATATATATAAATATATGTACTAAGATATAGCAATGATATACTAATATATATATATATACTAATATATATACTAAGATATATAGCAATGATATACTAATATATATATATACTAATATATATACTAAGATATATAGCAATGATATACTAATATATATATATACTAATATATATACCTATAGATATATAGCAATGATATACTAATATATATATATATATATACTAATATATACTAAGATATATAGCAATGATATACTAATATATATATATACTAATATATATACTAAGATATATAGCAATGATATACTAATATATATATATACTAATATATATACTAAGATATATAGCAATGATATACTAATATGTATATATACTAGTATATATACTAAGATATATAGCAATGATATACTAATATATATATACTAATATATATACTAATAGTGATGATCATCCACGTATACTGTCTTAATATGTATAGGAAAGAATATTAATAAAAAGTTTTGAATTTAAAAACGTATTTTTTAAACAGTATTTGTTTATTTTTATTGTATTTTTATATTTCAGACCGTCCTCGGTCCTTCATCAGAAACAAGTGATTTTTAAATTAGAATTGGAAACGTATTTTACGATAGCGTCCGAATACTTTTTTGTTTACATCACGTGGTGTCGATAAACCAATCAGCATGCGGCACGTCCGTTTGTTTATTTTCGGTAAACCAATCAACACGAGCCACGTCCGTGGAGAAAGTCTGTTTGTTTTAGACAAAAAATAAGATATATAGCAATGATATACTAATATATATATATATACTAATATATATACTAAGATATATAGCAATGATATACTAATATATATATATACTAATATATATACTAAGATATATAGCAATGATATACTAATATATATATATATACTAATATATATACTAAGATATATAGCAATGATATACTAATATATATATATACTAATATATATACTAAGATATATAGCAATGATATACTAATATATATATATATATACTAATATATATATACTAAGATATATAGCAATGATATACTAATATATATATATATATACTAATATATATACTAAGATATATAGCAATGATATACTAATATATATATATATACTAATATATATATACTAAGATATATAGCAATGATATACTAAATTTAGACTAACCTATGATAGTTATAACATACTATACGGAAAAATATCACAACTTTTAAAGTTCGCTTCGTATACAGTCTCAGTCGATTAAAAATTTAATTGGGGGATTAAAGTTTATAGCTTTACTCGCTCGCGATCGATTAAAAATCTCGTAATGAAACGTGTCCCTTCAAATATAGAAAAAGGAAATCTGATTCCATTTAAAACTCAAAAGTATGCCATTAAAGATTCACAAGTTACTTAGAATGACATACAATGACATTATTGAACTTTTTGGTCTTCTACATGGAGCCTGATTTACGTCGAAATATGTGTGTGGTTAATCAAAATCCACCCCGAAATCATCAAAGCAAGATCTGACAAATGGAATTTATTTTGACAAAATCTTGTTCCGTTTTTATCTTCCCGGTCAGTGTAAACATTCGTTTAATTAACGTTTCCAGAGTGGAGCCAAAATGCCTATGTCACCCAGATTAAAGACGCTCACAGATTTTAAGAAATTCATTTGGAAAAATATTATCCTTGACTCAACATCTATATTTCCTCTCCGCATACGAAAAATAAATCGAACATTTGAAAGAAAGAAAAATAAATACGCATACTTCTTTCAATCATTCACCGAAGAACAAATCATACAAGTAAGTAGTTTTTTATAGAAAATCGTTGAGAAAATCAGATTTGTTATTTCTTATCACCTATGAGATGGAGGTTGTAGTAAAACAGAAGAAAAAAACTACGGATTTAGGTACCTCCACTCAATTGCCAAAGAAAGCAGCATACCATGATGTTAAAAGGGCTCAAAGTTTTATCATCAAAAGATTTATGCTATTATTAAGAGAAAAGATCAAATTTTGTTGTTTTTTTTTTTAATTTTTAATAAAATCCCTTCTAACACGTTCCAAATTTTAATTAAAATTTCATTTTTTGTTTTCCGCCAGCGATTCACGCTATGTTTACGTAACGCGATTATTAAGAAAATGGAGGCCGTTGAGTAAAATGATTTAGGGGTAAGTAAATTTTCCCTCGCTCTCGACCGCCGGTCGAGCGATTTCTTTTTCAAATCTCAAAGGCTATATATATATTAACAAGAAAGAGCTCAATACGAAAGTACGAAAGTAGACCAAATCACGAACTAAATCTAAAAGTGAGCCAAAAGTCAACCGCGGTTTCACTCGCCGGATCGTCAGGACTGGGCTAATATATCTATACCTATATATATATATATATATATATATATATAGTATACAAAGTTATAACTATCATAAATTATTCTATTCTAATTTTAGTATATCGTTGCTTTAACACACTGGTATATTTTTATAATGGGGCCTCACATCAGTAAGTGGGGGCGGTGTTCAAGTGAAACCGTTGAGAGGAAGGTCCCGAAATAGTGCACATTCTCCACTGATGACCACAAATTTATTTAATATAAATTCGAGAGGAACACATTAAAACAATTTTAATGAAATCATATGCCGTAGAGAAGTTCGGTGGAAATTTCATTGGCATGCGGAGCATTACGCATTCAGCTCGCTCCAAGTGAGTTTCATTTAATTTCCAGTAATTTTCTTCTATATATTTCTAATAAGCTGACGTGTTATATATATATATATATATATATATATATATATAGAGAGAGAGAGAGAGAGGGGGGGGATAGAGAAGAAAAAAGATAGCACATAAGCAGCACATAATTAAGTGGTTATAAATGAAGAATTTATTTCGACAGTTGTAAAATCCAAGCTACTTCATCAGACTCGAAAAATCAAATAGTTTAATTTAACTCATAATATTGAAAAACATTTTAGTTTAGCACAAAGAGATGTGCGTTGTGGTACAGTGGATATCGGCTCGGAATGAGAAACCGGGGAGCCAAGTTCGAATTCCAGTTGAAGCCATTGTATTCACTTACGCGCAAATACCCTTGGGAAAGCTATTAATCCGTCTCTTCCTTCCTTATGGGTTAAATAGCAGGGCAGATTGGGTTCCATAGCCTTGGTCGGCAACCAGTCTACCGCAGAAAGCAATGGCAACCTACTGCGGGATAATTTTCTGCCCAGTCAGTCATGTCTGTTTCGAGACATGATCGCCCAAGCGTGTATCACGTATGGCACCTAAACTGACTGAAGGGTAAAAGTGTATACAGTTTAACATTGAAGCCGCGACCATACCGAAAATGTCACAAAAATTAAAGTACACATTCACTAACCCACACATATACAAAACATCTTTAAGGGAAAACAACATCATATACAAAAACAAACAAGAGAACAGATATAAACACAAAGCAAACGCACACAAATACACAACTTTAAGAGGCTAATATAAACAATAATGTACACATAATATACACAAAACTAAAAATGACAAAATAACGAAAAGACGAGAAAAAATAAAAAATGGGCCTATATAGTAGAATATAATTACAGTTACAATCATATCAACAGAAATTTACAAGCTTTAGACAGTTTAATCAAATGTTGAAAATTATGCTATTATTGAATCTAGTGTTTTCATTATTCTGTCCACGCCTTTTATATATAGACTAGCAGTATAGCCCGGCGTTGCTCGGGTGTAATGAAAGCTTTAAATCTAATCCATGGTCCTGGAGCTCAGACTCTTTGGGCGTTGGCACGAAAGACTAAAAAGCTAATAGTTGATTCCAGTTAAGGCGAAACCGTAGACTGAAAGAAAAATGAATGGATCTAAGTCAAATTTTGAAGTTTGATGAGAATCGGATAAAAATTACCTACTTAGAACCAAACCCGAAGCAAAATCTAAAATAAAAGGGCTGAAAAAAATACAGACATACAGAGAAATAAACAGACACACACGCACAAACATCTTGCCTTTTATATATATATTTATATTATCGATTTTCTGCACTATTGTAAGAACTGCAATTTGAAACTTGTGAATATCGTTTGTTATGTCTTTGTCTATGAATGTATCGAATTTGATTAAAATCGGACCACTCCTTCTATAACCTGATTTTTTCGATTATCGATTTTCGATATTTATCGGGGGTATCTCGACAGAAAACCTAGCTAAGAAAACTCGCAGACGTTTATAGTACAACTGTGTAAATTTTCAAGAAAATCGGTTCAGCTATTTCGGAGTCTATAGGTAACGGGCACACACAACACACACAGACACACACACACACAGACAAAGTTCCATTTATAAATAAGTTTAGAATTAGATGTGTATGCTTTTTTGTAGAATGTATAATAATGTTCGAAACAAAACATTTAAACGATGCGAATTGCCGATGCGTGTTGCGTCTTCTTCAGGTCGGGTTAAATGAGAATACTTTCTGAAAACGTGTTAGAATTTTTGAAGGGTACCAGAAAAAACTGAACCATACATACATCGGCGAAACTGTTCGTTCAAAAGCTTTTCCATTTTCCCAGCTTTCGCTCATCATCATCATTGTCATCTCTCTCTCTCTCTCCCTCTCTCTCTCTCTCTCTCTCTTTATATATATATATATATATATATATATATATATATATATATATATATATATTGATG
Organism: Ascarosepion bandense; assembly: GCA_037127315.1. Lineage (NCBI taxonomy): Eukaryota > Metazoa > Mollusca > Cephalopoda > Sepiida > Sepiidae > Ascarosepion > Ascarosepion bandense. The sequence goes on from JBBBDQ010000332.1 coordinate 2,823,306, forward strand.
CATGTTTGATTAAATAATATAGACAAGTTTTGTCAATTTATTTTATGTAAATTTTTCCCAAGAAAGCGTCGTATTTGTTCATCAACTATATAGTTATATAGTTTGGAAATTTATTATTAATAAGTATTTGTTTTATATTCTCTAGTTCACTGTAAAAACTTTTTAGAAGTCTCAACACTAATCAAATAGAACATAATAGTTCTTCAACTAATCTCAAACATATTCTCATATATCGTAATCAAATGCATACAAATTATGAACAGGATAAAAATATACCAGAAAATTAGTCAATATTAATATGTCCGTGAATTGTTATGTAGTTGACATCTTTGAAAATGGCTTATGTAAGCCGAAAGCTTAGATTGGATTATAAAAAAATTATCTATCAATATTGTGATTTTCTTCATTTAATGATAATTTTATTAATCTTATCAGACAATATAAAAAAATGTACATAAATTAAATAGACAAAACATGTTTATATTATTTAATGAAACATGCATTAATGAAAAAATGCTGCCAAAATACACACAATATAGACAGACAGACAGACAGACAGACTGATAGAAGAGAAATGAAAAGGATAGGAAAAAAAGAGAATTAGAGTGGATCCGTACGCACATATAAACATAGGAAATAAAAGAGATAGATAAACGGAAGTTCGTCTGTATCTCTGTTATGACAGACTTCTCTCTCGACTTGGAGCGCAAATATTTCCTCTGGAATGCCAACAATTATTTGCAAATATTTAGATTACATTTTCTTATTTTGATGAGCTCCGAAGTGGCAAAGCACGACATCATTTTCCGGCGTTGTTTATTTTGCCAATTTCCCTCCCAGAAACCATCCAGTCATTCATTTCCCACCATTTGGCGAGCAACAAGATCTCTCCACCACATCGATCAATATATCGGCCATCAGTATTTCTGAGTCCCTGCAAAACAGTAGGTGAAGTAGCTGAGAGAAAGGCGGTGAGTTTAGGTTCTAATCCAGGCAATCAATCAGTGAGTGATACACACCTGGTCGACCATGTTTCTTTCAAGTTATGACTGGCTAGGCAGAAGATTTTTCTCGCGGGAGGTTGCTGTTTCTATCTGGTTGGCAACCAAGGCTATAGAGAAAGGCGGTGAGTTTGGGTCCTAATCCAGGCAATCAATCAGTGAGTGATAAACACTCGGTCGACCATGTTTCTTTCGAGTCATGACTGGCTAGGCAGAAGATTTTTCTCGAAAGAAGTTGCCGTTTCTATCTGGTTGGTAACCAAGGCTATAGAACCCAGTCTGTCCTCTTATTCAACTCATAGCCGATTTTGAATTCACAGTTTTTCCATGTTGCCTACCATCCGGGGCTATAGAAATATATAGTCTGTCCTGCTGTTCAACTCATAACTGGGAAAGAACTGATGCATTCATACTATTCTCGAGCGTATTAGTACGTAACGAATATAATTAGTTCGACTTGAATCCGAACTCGGCTGTCCGATTCCTCAATCCAAACCACTATCCATTACTCCACCGTGCTTCTATCATACAGACAATAAAATTTCAAACTCTTACTTCTTGGGATGCGTGTTGTGGTGCAGTGGATATCGGCTCGGAACGAGAAATCGGAGAGCCGAGTTCGAATTCAAGTTGAATTCGATGTATTCACTTATGCGCTAATACTATTAAAAAAAGCTATTAATTTATCGCATCTTCCTCTAACTATGATTTAAATAGCAGGACAGAATTATTTCTATAGCCTAGGTTGGCAGCCAGCCTACTACAAAAAGCAATGGTTACCTAGCGCGGAAAGATATTCTTCCCAGTCAGTCATATCTCTTCGAGATCGCCCAGACTGATTTCTTTATATAAATGAAATAAGTTATAAATTGATGATCATGGACATTTCTTTCTTTCTGTGTAAAATGGATCCTGTATTGCATCATCAGAAATGTCCGCAAAAATCAAAATTTTCTACTAGGTGTTCCAAGAAACAGTACTCAAAAATATGCCTTTTCAAAGAAGAAACTATTTTTTGGAATTTAAATGAAAGCAGTGAAGGACATTTCCTATTAGATTTCTGTCTTCTGCTGGAATTTTACAAGTCTACTTGTTATGCCTGTTCTTCAAAGCTATATATTGCTAATTATTTGGCCATTCACTGTCCACTACTAAAACCATTTTCGCCACCTGCGGTAAATTTTCGTTTTAAGTACCGACGGCTTTTCCCCTTCAAATTTATCCAAAATAGCATTATCTCTGTGCAAATGTATATGCTGAACTCAAATCAACTGTTAGTTATTGAAGAAACTTGCCTTTTTTATCTAAATGTCCATTAAAAAAAACGAACTATATCTTGCACTTTTTCTCTCCCGTAACTCTCACAAAGTCCTGTAATTAACTGCAGAATGACATACTGCGTATGTGAACGAATTTTGGCAGATTTTTGGTCGATTTTTCTTCCTTTACTGAAACTTCCGGCGATGTACTTCCGGTAATGAAAATAATGCGCTATTGTATTTCTACGCTTATTACTTTCATGACAGGAAGTACATCGCCGGAAGTTTCAGTAAAGGAAGAAAATCGACTAAAATTCGACAGAAAATTGCTGCCTACGTATAACGTCATTCTGCAGTTAATCTTCGTGAGAGTTACGGGAGAGAAAAAGTTCGAGATATAGTTCGTTTTTTTATGGACTTTCAAAGCAAAAAAGGTAAGTTTCTTCAATAACTGTTGATTTGAGTTCAGCATATACATTTGCACAGAAATAAGGCTATTTTGGATACATTTGAAGTGGGGAAAGCCGTCGGCACCTAAAACGAACACTTACCCCACGTGCTTTACGAGATTCTTCTTCTTCTTTTCTTCTTCTTCATGTACTGTGTCCTTTCAGGACGAAGGCGATCATGAACCTCCACTTGCCTCTATCTCTTGTCGCTCTTAAAACTTTTCCTCTTGGTAGCTTTCCCAAACTCTTCTCCGCTATCCACTTGCTCAATTTCATTGAGTATGTTACTCATTGCTTTCCCTTATCTCTCTTTCCGTCTATCCGTCCTATGAGTATGAGATTCTCCAAGCCCTCTGTCCTCATTACTTTTCCCAGCAGCTTCAGCTGTCTCTTCCTGGTGTTGAACAGTTTTCTTTTCGTTAGCATCCTCCCCAAAACCTTGTCGTTGCTCACATGTTCAGCCCATCGTATTCTCAGCATCATTCTGTAGAGCTTCATTTGATTGCTTCGAGTCTCTACTTCTATGAGATGATCCCGCATTCACTGCCATAAAAGAGGGCAGATCTCACACAACAGTCCAGTAATATTTTCTTTGTTTCCAATTAAATATATTTTGCACCTTCTGATCTCTATGTTGGACATTTCGTCATATGCCAGAACACTTGTCAGTTATTTAATTTTAAGACGGACTTGCTTGTAGGAAAAGCACAACTCTGAATTCAAAACCCGCGGAAGGTTGTTTGGAGATCTTGTGGCAGTTCTCTGTATTCGACTCCCTAAAAAGTGTGATTGGTTCTACACAAGCTATCACCTGCATGAAAAATAAATGGTATTTTTTTTTATAATCATATCGCCCCAAGCAAAGCATTTTACTGCCACTGTTGTGCAGGGTGTTACATAGGAGGAAAGTTATGAGAAAGAGTGACAGGTTACAGGGGGTGTCAGGAAGTGGATAAGTGAAGGATGAGAATACTGATGAGACTGAAGCGGATGGTGAAAGGAACATGAGAGAGAGGATGCAAGTTAGTAAGATAGCAGTTGATTATTGACTTTACATTTAAATTCTTGGAGATTGTAGCTGTCGGGGAACCGAATAAACGGAAGGGAATTCCACCGGCGGGAAGTGCGAGAAAAGAAGCTGCTGAAGAAGAATGTGCGTTTAGATTATATTGGTTTCACAGTAAAAGGGTGGGACCTAGTTGCTAATCTTCTTGCTCGAGTAAATTCATCTATAGGGGGTACCAGTGAACTAAGTTCATCTGAGCAGACGCCATGAAAGTATTTGTAGAAGAGACACAGGGAAGCCACATTACGCCGGCGAGAAAGTGACTGTATCTGAGCTGCTAAGTCAGGATCGAACAGATTACAGATTCTCCGTTGGATTTTGTCAAGGACCCCTAGATGGATAATAGGAGCACCCGACCAGATATGGCAGCAGTATTCAATGTACGCGCGGATGGTAGATTTATATATGTGCAGGATTGTTTCAGACGGGAAAAACTTACTAGCCCTATGCAAAGAACCGACCTTCTTAGCAGCGGATTTGGCTATGAATTCTATTTAGTCATCCCACTTGAGGCCTCTTGTGAGAATTAACCCGAGGAGGCGCAGTGTTTTGCTGTCAGCGAGACTAGCCATGTCTATGCTAATGGGGGTGGTAGGAGCGATTGCCTGTAATGGTTAATAGATAGCGCCTTTGTTATGGAAGCATTAAAATTCACAAGCCATTTCTAACCCTAATCAGTCCGTCACGGATTGGAGGTCCTTTTCAAGTTCGGCAGCGAGGTTTGCTTTGTCAGCCTCGGCAGATTTTTTATTCATAGCGTAGCCAGCGTATATACCTACTTGAGATCTTATTACATCGGGTAGATCGTTAATGTAGATAAGGAAAAGCATAGGACCTATAATAGAGCCTTTAGTCACAGCCGGGTTCGTATGATAGTATTGGTAGTGTCGTTACTGGTTCTAAGAACTGAAATGCAAAGACAAATTTAATGAGTCGGCTCCCGTATTTTAGAAGTGGTTGGAAAGAGATTTAAAATACGGTAGGCCGGAAAACACGCTTGTTGCTAGAAATAGAAGCAGAAAACGGGAGAGAGAAATATTTCAAATTTTACCAACTGATCCTCCTGTAGATATAATACGAATCTTCTGCTCAAATACCATCCAACTGACATTTTTTCCGTCACTTACTTTGATTTGCTTGTAATCTTGTAATTATTCCATATATATAAATATATATAAATCTACACATTGTCGTTGCAGTATCGAATCTGTTTTTTATCATGTACCAATCCATCACATGTCTAGACCAACCTCGTCAAATGGTAATAAACGGTCCTGTTTTGGCTAATCCGAGATAAACAACTCAACGTGAGCGGAATCGGACAAATATCAGGGAAGTTGACTGGACGCAGCCAGGGGTCGTGTTAAATATATATATATACGCAGTCAGGGGTCGTGTTATATATCTCTTTCTCACATTACTCATTTTCTTCCCCTATATAGTCATCTGCAGACAGATCTGTTTCGCTGTATCACAGCTCATCAGTACGGTTAGACAGCCGATTGCTTTTTACCCAGGTTTGAAACCCGACCGAATTGGCATCAGTCGGCGATTCTGCCTCTGAGCTACGGGCTCTCGGTAGAAGGAGGCAGACTTTTTAGCGTGTATATTATCATTACACACGCCCAATAGCCGAGAGTGTTCTAATTTATTGCTGAATGAGCGATGCGTAAATGCCAGAGTAGCTATTGCTTTTCAAAGTCTACTATTCTTCCAGAGTGCTGAACCAGAGTGTGAGAGCGTAAATATATATGGGAAGAAGATGAGGAATATGAAAATGAAAGAAGAAGAGGAGAAGAGAGGGTACACACAAATATATAAACATAGAAAATAAGAGAGAAACAGATTAATCTACGTTCGTCTATATTTCTTTTCTGACAGTCACCGAAAGAGAAAGACGGGAAAAAAAGAAGAAAGAAGACGAAAAAAGAAAGAAAGAAAGCAAGAAAGAAAGAAAAATGACGAGAGAGAAGTAAGATAAGGAGGCAAATGAAGCGTAAATATTTACCATCCTCAGAACACACTGAAAACGGTAGAAGCTTATTGAACACAGCAAGTAACTCACTTGACTTGTTTGAGCAAATAGGTGAAAAAAAAAACAACTCAAAGTACAAAGCAGTGTCTTAAAGAACCAAGTATTAATGAAATGAGCAAAAGACAGGAAACGGTGGATAGCCATGATCACCCTCAACCTGAAAGAACTTGGCACATATAAAAACGAGAGAACGATATTTCAAAGTCTGGTTATATGAACGGTAAATGACAAGGCACTCAATACCGGGGTTTTCTATGTCTTCTGAAAAGAACTATTAGGGGAATTTCGGGGTAAGAATTTATGGAGAATATGATAAAAATGGCGTACAAGAGAACGAATGTAAATAACACAATTGTAATTGTAGCAGTATTAGCTCTTTCCTTATGTTGAAATGTTCGATATTCATTAACTAGAGAGTTAGTGCTACTCTTGGTTTAAAATGTATAAAATCTTTTGTTATACAATTCGTATAACTCTCATAGTTGCTGCTTTGTAAGACTGTAAGGAAACAAAAGATTTTATACAAGGAAACAAATAGGTATTTAATCGCATCAGAACACGGGCTTTGAATGCTGTAATTCAGTACAACAAGCGTACGACTGCGAAGCGCTACGACTTCGCAATCGACCTTTTGTAATTTACTAAGCGCAGCTTAGATATGGCACAAGGCCGAAAGTATGGAGCGCCCAGTGAGGATCGAACTCACTACTGAATTGCAATAGTTCTAGCGAGACAAGCTTGCTAACCATTGCACCACCTCCAGGTGCTCGCAATCGACTTTTTGACACTGTTCCATGAGCAGACGTTCTATTCATAGAGGATGGACGAGTCCATGTTTCAATAATAGGTATTAGAGAACGTTAGTCAGTCTTTCCTATACAACACCTTTCTATTCAAAAAAACTTTTCCGAAAAATAGAATTAAGTCCACTGTATTCGCTCTTTCCGGTATTAATGGGTGGAGGGGGGGCGGTTCCTTCCTAATTGTTTGTTTAAATTAATGTGGAACGCCAGTAATGCGGATTATATCTTATTCCCCTTTCGAGTTGCACGTGCTATCCATTTTAGTCGTTGCGGCTATCGAAAGTTCGCAAGTGTTGCAGTTTCTATTATTTGATATAATTCTTTGTGATTCAGTGTTGCCAGCCTACAAGGGTCGATGAAGACACAGAAAATAAGAAAGTGAGAAAATCGGTTAAAACGAAAGAGGGAAACACAAGAAAACGATAATGGATGAGGAAAATGAAGGAAAACATGAATGGAACAAAAAAAATAAAACCAAAATTAGAAAGAATGATAGGAGCTTGAGAAAGAAGAGCAAAATATAAGAAAGAAAAGGAAAGAAAGAAAGCAAGAAACAAGGGCACTGGAAAAGTTTGGGTTTAGGTATATTTTGTCTGACGATATATCAACATCTCAGTGAGTTATTTAATGTCGACAAGATTTTTAGGATAGGTTCGTATGATTGAATGTGTATTCGTTGTAAGAAATCCGTTTTTAGATCAGGCGTCTTTGACGTATTTTCGTTAAGTGGGTTTTTTTTTTTTCGAGATTGTATTGCCGCTCGTATTTATTTTTCGAAAATGTATTACTGGTATTTTTGCTATAAAAATCTATTTTTATATTTTCATTGACCTTAGTTTGGAGGTTAACTAAATATTTGCCCATAGATGGGACCGTAACAGGTGCTATCACTTCGGGACAGGATGGACCTTGAGACAACAGCAATTAAAAGGTCTTTCCACGTTCCTCAAAAACTTCCAATCAAAGGCCTTGATGCCGGATGCAGTTTATCGTCATCCCCAGGTCCGGAAGAGAAAGAACAAATGATGAAAAAAGAAATGGAAGAACAATGAAGTAATAAAACGCCGGAAAGGGAAAAAATGAAAAAGAAGAACGAGAAAAAAAAGAAGTGGAAAGAAAGATTTAAACGCTTAAAGAAAGAAAGAAAGAAAGAAAGAAAGAAAGAAAGAAAGAAAGAAGGGCCCTGGAAAGAAAGAAAGAAAGAAAGAAAGAAAGAAAGAAGACAAGAAACAAGGTCACTGGAATTGAAAGAAAGAAGACTTAAAAAAGAAACAAACAAACAAACAAAGAAAAAATAAATAAAGGTTTAGGAAAGGAAAGAAGAAGACAAACAGGGCTCTGGAAATGAAAAAAAGAAGACTTAAGAAAGAAAGAAAGAAAGAAAGAAAGAAAGAAGGGCTCTGGAAATGAGAGAAAGAAAACTTAAGAAAGAAAGAAAGAAAGAAAGAAAGAAAGAAAAAAAGAAAGAAAGAAAGAAGACAAGAAACAAGGTCACTGGAATTGAAAGAAAGAAGACTTAAAAAAGAAACAAACAAACAAACAAAGAAAAAATAAATAAAAGTTTAGGAAAGGAAAGAAGAAGACAAAACAGGGCTCTGGAAATGAAAAAAAGAAGACTTAAGAAAGAAAGAAAGAAAGAAAGAAAGAAAGAAAGAAAGAAAGAAAGAAAGAAGGGCTCTGGAAATGAGAGAAAGAAAACTTAAGAAAGAAAGAAAGAAAGAAAGAAGACAAAAGAAACAAGGGCTCTGGAAATGAAAAAAAGAAGACTTAAGAAAGAAAGAAAGAAAGAAAGAAAGAAAGAAAGAAAGAAAGAAAGAAACTATAAACAGTGAAGGAAAAGGGGAAAGTGAAGACAACAAAACGGAATAAAAAAGGAAAAAATAAAAAAGAGCAAAAATGAAAAAGATAGATTGTTAAAAAACAAATAAAGGTAAAAGAAAAAGACGACTAAAAAAAATGAAGAAAGAAGAAAAGTGATGGAATTAAATAAGAAGAAAAACAAAACAAAAACAGAGAAATGATAAAAAAAGGAAGAAAATGATAAAGGATGAAGCAAAAAGAAAAGGCTTAAGGGAAAAAAGGAAATAATAAGATAAACATAAAAAGAAAGGAGGTCCATATAGCCAAAAAAAAAAAACAAAAAAAACGAATGAGTGAAAGAAAAAAATAAATGTTTATATGAAAAAGAAGCTATGAAACAACTTTCTCTCTTTACAAACCAATAAATGTTCCCTCCATTTACAAATTATATCCACCACCGCGGATCCCACCTTCATTATTGTCGTCTGGTAATCCGGCTTAGCAAGCGTTTCTTTCCTTATTATGTAGCTCCTGATGAGGATTAATTCCTCGGATTAGCTAGGGATTTGTCCATGTGTGATTAAGCTCTGCCTCTCTATTCTGCTGTCCTATACACCCTGGGTCCACTGTCCATGTCTCCCGTAGAGGCGGAGAATTGGTTACCCTCCATCCTCTGGCATTTTCTTTTTACCCCGATTTCAGGAACCGATTGCACTGATAATGCCGTTGAACTTGTCAGACAAATCTTTGACGCTTCTCTGAGCCTCCATAGTGTTGGATTACGTTCTTGTACGACTGGTCCGCTGGGGATTGCTTCTTTCCTGGTTTTACGCAGCGGGTAAACAAATTGGGGGAGAGAAGGAAGAACGGAATCAAATGGAAGAAGAGATTACTAGACGAAAAAAAGAAAGGAAATGAAAAGGAAAGGAAAGACGGCAATAAGAAAAAACGGAAAAAGATGGAGTAAAATTTTGAAAAAGAAAAACTATAAACCAAAGAAAGAAGAGTAATTTATAAAGAGATTAGAAGAGTACAGAAAAAATATAAAGAGTGAAGGAAAAAGACAAAAAGACAAACAAGAAAAAAGAATAGAAAGAAAATTGGTAACGAAAAAGTATAATAGTCAGGGGAAAAGAAAGAAAGTTAGAAAGAAATTAAAAGAAATTCAATGAAGAAAAAACGAAAAAAATGCAGTTGAGAAGAAAGAAAAAAAAGCTATAAAGCGTGCAGGCAAAAGATAAAAGAGAACAGAAAAAGCATGGAAGGAAATAAAAAAGAAAAAAGGAAATTTGATAAAGAAAAAAGCGAAAAATAAGAAATGAAAAAAAAGATAGAAAGAAAAATAAACTATAAACAGTGAAGAAGAAAGAAAAAAGAGAACGCAAAATGTCTCGAAAGAAAGAAAGTTGATAAAGAAAAAGAAAAAAGTATTGTAGTCAGTAGAAGAAAAATGAACGAATTAAAGAATGAATGAAAAAAGAAAAAGAAGAAAATATAATAAAGACAAAACAAAAAATAGGCTGTAGAAAAGAGAGAAAGAAACTATAAAGTATGCTTGTATAAGATAAAAAGAGATCAGAAAAAGTATGGAAAGAAAGAAAGAAAAAAAGAAAGAAAGAAAGAATAACGAAAGGAATGGAAAATAGTGAATGAAAAAGGAATAAATAAACTATAAACAATAAAGAAAAAAGAGAAAAGAAAAAGTCTAGAAAGAAAGTTGATAACGTATTACAATCCGTAGAAAAGAAAGAAAGAAAGAAAGAAAGAAAAAATTAAAAGGGAAGGAAAAAGATAAAAAGAAGACACAAAAGTATAGACAGTTTAGAAAGAAAGACAGAAAGAAAGAAAGAAAGAAAGAAAGAAAGAATAAATGAAAGAAATTTAATAACGAAAAAGTAAAAATGTATAGCAGGCAGTGGAAAAGGAAAAATGATAAAAACTTGATAAAGAAAAACAAAAACCAGGCACTGGAAAAGAAAGAAAAAAGAAATGATAAACAGTTCAGGAAAACAATAAAAAGAGAACACAAAAGTATAGAAAGAAAGAAAGAAAGAAAGAAAGAAAGAAAGAAAGAAAACAAATGAAAAAAACAAATATTATCATAAACAGTATAAAAAGTATTGTAGTCAGTGAAAAAAATGAATGAATGTATAGAAAAAGAAAAATATGAAAAACTTAATAAAGAAAAATGAAAAATAGGCTATAGAAAAGAGAGAAAGAAACGATAAAGTATACTGGTAAAAGATAAAAAGAAATCAGAAAAAGTATTGAAAGAAAGAAAGAAAAAAGAAAGAAAGAAAGAAAGTTGATAAAGAAAGAAATGAAAAATATAAAAAGAAAAAGAAAGAAATAAACTATAAACAGTAAAGGAAAAAAAGGAGAATAGAAAAAGTCTAGAAAGAAAGTTGATAACAAGAAATTAAAAAGTATTACAATCCGTAGAAAAGAAAGAAAGAAAGAACCAAAAAGGAAGGAAAAAGATAAAAAGAAGACACAAAAGTATAGACATTTTAGAAAGAAAAAAAGAAAGAAAGAAAGAAATTTAATAACGAAAAAGTAAAATGTGTTACAAAAGAAAAAGAACATAAACTTGAGAAAGAAAAACAAAAACCAGGCAGTAAAAAAGAAAGAAAAAAGAGAAGATAAACAGTTCAGGAAAAAGATAAAAAGAAAACACAAAAGTATACAAAGAAAGAATGAAAGAAAAAAGAAAGAAAAAAAGAAAGAAAGAAAGAAAGGAAGGAAGAAAAAGACAAATATTATCATCGACATTATTAAAAAGTATTGTAGTCAGTGGGAAAAAAGAATGAATCAATGAATGAATGAATGAAAGAATGAATGAATGAAAAAAGAAAAAGAAGAAAATTCCATAAAAACAAAATGAAAAATAGGCAGTAGAAAAGAAAAAAGGAAAGAAAGAGAAAAGAAAGAAAAAAGAAAAAAAGAAAATCAACAATAAAAGACCTAAAAAGAAAGTAAAAATAGAATAAATATTTTATTAAGAGTTTTTGAAATCCCTCCTGTTTGCATGCTTTCCTTTAGCAACAATTTACAAAAGTTTAAATGTAACATCAATTGTTACAATTTTTTTCGTTTATCTCCTTGTTTCTCATCCATTTCTTATTTTTTCTTCAACATCCCCTGTCCTTTTTTATTCTCTCACTCTAACCCCCTGTGTACCAGTGGCATTTCTGCCTTGCTTGGGGTGAAATGATTATAAAAAAAAGAAAATCAGATTGAAAAGAGATAGAGAGAAAGGCACAAATCAAGTCGAAAGAAAAATGAAGCTAGCAAGACAATTACAAAAGAAAATAATTTAAATTGAATATTAAAGTAATATCTTTTATTCACAATAAATCCGTTTCAAATTCATGCGAAAACATTCTGATCCACAGGAGATAAAAAAGCAAATCTAGTTTTCAATTGGAATAGATCTATCGTCAGGTTCACACACCACCCACGTCTATTGAACAGGTGAAGAGGCTCATCCCTTGTTCCTTGTTTAGGATGTGGTTTCCGGCTTTCTCTTTTCTAATCTTTTCACTCTTTTCTTTTTTTTCAATTGGATTAGATAGACTAAACTATCGCCTGGTTCACACTCTACCTACGCTTATTGAACAGGTGAAGAGGTTCATCCCTTGTTCCCTGGTTAGGATGTGGTTTCCGGCTTTCTCTTTTCCAATCTTTTCACTCTAACATAGTCCCCCCTGCGCATCAGTGGCGTTACCGCCTTGCTCGGGGTGATATGATCAAAAAAAAAAAAAGTAATGCCGATAAACCTTTACATGGTAAGAGTCATTCAGTGCTGATGATAGATTCATTGGAGCCATGGGGCAAGAAATCAGGATATAAAGCACTTAAGAGACGCACCAAGAAGATATTGTTGGACTGATAAGTAGAAATTTGAAAAATTTAGACAAGACCTTGCCAGAAGTGAACATCTTTAAATTCCAAACGAAGTCGATTAAAATCGCCAGGCCTTCCTGGTGAATCAGCCAATCAATTAAGTCCATACGTGATAAACGATTGGGCAGTCATGTCTCTATCAAAACAAGACTGACTGAGCAGAAGATTTTTCCGTGATAGGCTGCCATTACTTTCTGCAGTAGACTGGTTACCAACCAAGGCTACAGAACGAATCTGTTCTGCTATTTAACTCATAGCTGGAGAGAGAAGCGACGGATCCATACCTTTCCCAAGGGTATTTGCGTGTATGTGAATGCAACGAATTCAATTGGAATTCGAACTCGGTTCTCCGATTTCTCGTTCCGAGCCGATATGCACTGCACCACAAACTGAGAGAAAACCGTAAATCTGGCTGAACAAAGATTCAGCCTCTATTTTTAATTGATTTTCTACCAGAACCCTTCATTAAATCCAACCACGTTTGAAATAATTACCGGATATTTAGTGTTCGCCTCTTTTAATTCATTAAAAATATAACCAAACAAAAGCTTCAAGAATACTGCCTTTTGTTCGAATGATCCAATCATCATAGCACCAAAATTTTCACCAGGATTAAAATCAACTGAACTTCCTGTCCACATATTCAGTGCCTTCTTTTAAAGAGAAACTAAATCAATTTTGTAAAATCTATAGGCGCGGATTCAAGTACAGCATTTGATTTATTCGTTTCTTACTAATTAGTCATCCATCATAAACGGCTGTAACCATCTACCGCGAATGGCTCCCGGGACTCGTACAGAAAAAAAAAATCTTACCTTTTCCATTCATACTGCAACCGCCTCTAGCAAAACTACCTTAAGTAGATCCTGGACATTCTGTTGAGTGAATAGTAAGCAAAAAAAAAAAATCGATTTTCTATATGTTTATCTGTCTGTAGCCATCAGTCAGTCAATTAAGTGCCATAATTGATACATGCTTGGGCGATCATGTCCCTTCTGAGACATGACTGACTGAGCAGAAGAATTTCCCGCAGTAGACTCCCATTACTTTCAGCGGTAGACTGGTTGCCAACCCAAGCTAAAGAACCCAATCAGTTCTGCTATTTAATCCATAGCTAGATAGAGAAGAGATAGATTAATGCGTTTCTTGAAGGCATTTGCGCGTAAGTGAATGCAATGAATTCAACTGGAATTCGAACTCGTCTGTCTGATTTCTCGTTCCGAGTCGATATTCACTACATCACAACGCAACATCTGTACAATGCTTTAAACAAGAAAAAAAAACCTGGGCATTTATTGTTCGCCCTTTTAATTCCTCAAAAATTTCACCAATCAAAAGCTTCAAGAATACTGCCTTTCCTTTGAGTAATCCAAGATATTTTCAGCACACTCCATCATGGTAACTACAAGATTCTCGCCGAACTTCCGGTCCACATGTTCAGTGCATTCCTTTCGGGAGAATAAAAATAATATCAAACTTGTCCAATTTGTGCGCGCTAGTTCAAACGCCGCACACGTGATTCGTTTCTTCCCCAGTGTGTCATCCATCACACGATCCAAACAGAGGTAAGTATTAGTGTGCAGCTTAAACAATGCGCGCTATTGGCATCAAACCGTTTTGCGATATCGATATAGAGAAAGAGAGAGCATGCGAATAGTGAAACGGTTATCGGCGCAGAAACTGAGTTGAAATTGTTGCTGTTTCTCTTTCGCTCACTGGTCGGTTAATGTCCGTGGCAAAAGCAAATAATCGATCTTCTTTCAGTTATGTTTGAGATAGCAGGGAAATCTTAGCTGCTTTCCAGAAAGTAAAACTATGCATTCAAACCCGAAGACGTTTCTTTGATGATTTCGGGGCACACTGTAAACCATCTTTTTAAAATCATTTCACCCCACCAAGCAAAGCAATAAAGCTACTAAGACGGAGGGCGGTTACTGAATATTAGAGAATATGAGAATAAAGTAGATTATTATGGAGAGAGAACGATAAAAGAACAGTAGTTAAGAAGACAAGATAAAGAACAAAACTGCATTTTTAAAAATATGAAAATCATAATTGACATATTTCACGGCAATAAATTCTTCCGGAAAAAGATGATTCTCCTAAAAGAAGCCACCACAATAATAATCATTGTTGATATTCGAGTTGTTCAGATCTGAAATGAACGATACGCGCAGTCATTCGTCGAAATTGGCGGGTATAAACCATGATAGATAAAGAATTATGTTGATTTTTCGTTTTACATAAAGAATTATGATGATTTTCTTCGTTTTACATAAAGATTTATGATGATTCTCTTCGTTTTACATAAAGATTTATGATGATTCTCTTCGTTTTACATAAATATTTATGATGATTTTCTTCGTTTTACATAGATATTTATGATGATTTTCTTCGTTTTACATAGATATTTATGATGATTCTCTTCGTTTTACATAAAGAATTATGTTGATTCTCTTCGCTTTACATTAAGAATCATGGTAATTTTCTTCGTTTAACATCTGTTTTCTCTTCGTTTTACTTAACACAAAAGATTGTTAAAAGCCAATTCATATATAAAATTTTAAAACTTTCTTCATTTAATTATTCGGTTCGAGTTATCTTGAACATTCATGAGCTTCCTTTCGGCACGTTGAAGTAGTGTAATGGTTAGTAACCTTGTCCCACTAGAATGATCACATGAGTAGTGAGTTCGATCCTCACTGGATGTACCATCTTTCGGCCTTGTGCCACATCTAAGCTGCACTTAGAAAATCCCCATTCATGAGTCTCCTACACCAACCATCACGGTCCAGTAGCAAGTTCGGAAGGTCATTAGGGTGGTATTCTGTGTCATTAACACAGCTGGTAGGTGGTTGCTTATACATAAGATAGATAATAGGCTAAACCTAATCTTGAAGAGGAGAAGTAAGAATTGCATATTATGAGGATATGTAGAATAGATAATAAGTTAAATCTAAACTTCAGTAGAAGTAAAAAAAAATACCTAGTGTTAGAATATTTAGGATAGACTATTGTTGACCCTAAATTTCAAATGGAGTACATATTATGAGGACGTGTTTTATAGATAATGGTTGAGTCTAAACATAAGAGGAGATTTAAGAATTATGAGGATATGTAGGATAGATAAGAGTTCACCCATATTTTTGAAGGACGAGCATAATATGTACATATTTTGAGGATACGAAGTATAGATAATATGTTGTCCTTAATACTGAAGTGGGGAAGTAATTAGTACAAATTATGTGAATATGCAGAATGGATAATGGTTGACCCTAAACTTGAAAAGTAGAAATAAAAAGTACCTGTAATCAGGATATGTAGGATAGATAACTATTGAACCTACACATGAGGAGGGAAGTAAGAAGTGTATATTATGAGGATATGTACGATAGATAATCACTGTAGATAATCGCTGAAACTTGAAGAGGGGAAGTGCCCCTGCCGTTCACCTCAGTGTTCTCGACAGGCTTCAAAGGAGAGTCAGCAACGTGATAGCTGCTGCTGACTTGGCGGCTCGACTACAGCCACTTCCCCACCGACGAAATGTGGCCTCCCTTTGTCTGTTCTATAAATACTTTCATGGTTTCTGCTCAGACGAACTCAAGTCACTGGTGCCTCCTCAACAGGTGTTCACTCGTGCAACCAGATTGGCAACTGGATCCCACCCATTGACAGTTAGGTTAGCCAAATGCAGACGACAATTCTACTCCTGCAGCTTCTTCTCTCGCACTTCCCGCTTGTGGAACTCGCTCCCTTATTCTTGCTTTCCTGACGGCTACAACCTTCAGAAATTTAAATGCAATGTCAATACTCATCTACTAACCACTCGACCCGAGCCCTTCCCCCACCCCGTATATCCTTCCCTTTCTCCCCACCCTTGAAACTGTCAACACACCTGCATTCTCATCTTTCTATTGCTCCTTTCTAATTGGTTTGTACGCCTCTTCTCTCTCTTCTAATTAATCTTCTTTCAGTTATGTAACCCCCCGCACATCGGTTGCATCTCCGCCTTGCTCGGGGTGAAATGATTAAAAAAAAAGAAAAAAAAAAGAAAAAAAAAAGATGTATATATTTTGTGGATAGGTAGAACCTAATCTTGAAGAGCGGAATAAAATGTACATACTATGAGAATTATATATTTATTTTTTAATATATTTATATATTACGGTCATATCACGTTGAATACACGTTCGGTCATCGAAGTTAAACAACGTTGAGCCTGCTCAGTACTTAGATGGGTGACCGCTTGGGAATACCAGCTGCTGTAAATGTTTATTGACGGATGTGCGTTGTGGTGCGGTGGATGTCGGCTTGGAAACGGAAATCGGTGAGCCGAGTTCCAATTTCAGTCGAACACTCTGCATTCACTTACGCACTGGTACCCTTAGGAAAGGTATTAATCCGTCCCTTTCCTCCATGTATGGGTTAAATAACTGAGGTCTGCTGTTCATGCGATCTATGGCGAACTTCTGCACTGATTGTTTGTTATCAGCAATTGCAAAAAGTGTGGATGGTCCTACACAGGCCTTCACCACTCTAAAACAATTCTTTGTGTTGCAGTCTAACTGAGTTAGACACTCATACGTCGAAATCGACGGGAGAATCCATAATATATATATATATATATATATATATATATATATATATATATGAATTAAGAAATAAATACATATTTATCTCTCTCTCTCTCTATATATATATATATATATATATATATACTATTTACGCTCCCGCACGCCGATTAAGCACTATATAGCAATGGTAAAATTTAAAAACAGTAGTTATTTATGCATCGTCTATTTAGTAATGAATTTGAACACTCTCGGTTACTGGCGTGTATATAGCACATTGTATATAACACGCTAAAGTCCGTCTTCCTCTAGCTAGTGCCCATAGGTCATAGTAGAATCTCTAACTGATGTCGATTCGTTCGGGTTTCCTTCTAATCGAACGTATGAGCTGTGATACAGCGAGACAGGATTGTCTGCGGATGACTATTTACGCTCTCGCACGCCGATTGTGCACTATGGGAAAGTGGTAGACTTTAAAAACAGTAACTACTCACGCATTTACGCAGTCATGAATTTGAACACTCTCGGTTACTGGCGTGTATATAGCACATTGTATATAACACTCTAAAGTCTGGCTTCTTCTACCGAGCGCCCAGAGCTAGAATCGCAAACTGATGTCAGTTCGGACGAGTTTTAATTGCTACAAGCAATTGGATGTCTAACCGTACTGATGAGCTGTGATACAGCGAAATAAGACTGTCTGTGGATCACTACTGCTGTCATATATGGTCTGGCGCCCCTGCTGTTCATATCAGTGTTCTCGACAGGCACCAAAAAAGAATCTGTAATGTCCCGACTTGGCGGCTCGACTCCAGCCACTTTCTCACCGACGGGATGTAGATTCCCTCTGGCTATTCTACAAATATTTTCATTGCTTCTACTCGGACGAACTTAAGACACTAAGACCCCTGCCACAAGACTGGCAACAAGGTCCCACCCATCTTGCACATATAAAATTTAACCATCTGTCCGTGCATAGAATACTGCTGTCATATATGGTCAGGCGCCCCTGCTGTTCATATCAGTGTTCTCGACAGGCACCAAAAAAGAATCTGTAATGTCCCGACTTGGCGGCTCGACTCCAGCCACTTTCTCACCGACGGGATGTAGATTCCCTCTGGCTATTCTACAAATATTTTCATTACTTCTGCTCCGAGGAACTTAGGTCACTGGTGCTCTCTTCACAAGAATTTACTCGTGCAACCAGACTTGCAACAAGGTCTCACGCATTTACAGTTAGATCAACCAAATGCAGCCGATAATTCTACTCCACAGCTTCTTTTCTCGCACCTCCCGCCTGTGGAACTCCCCTCCATATACTTGCTTTCCTGACGGCAACAACCTCCAGGAATTTAAATGCAATGTCAATACCCATCTGTTATCCACTTGACTCCAGTTCTTTCTACATCACCCCGTATATCTTGTTTTTTTACCTTTGTCTCTACCTTCGCAACTGTCTTCACACGTGTTCCCATCGTTCTGTTGCCCTTTCTCTGACACCCCTGTAACTGGTTCATCTTTCTCTTCACTCTCCTCCTGTCTAATCTTTTACTCTAATGTTACTCCCCTGCACATCAGTGGTGGTACCGCCTTGCTTGGGGTGAAAATATTATATATATATAAATATATATATATATATATATATATATATACTGTAATGGTTGTTACAATGTTTTTAAATTCATAGTATCACTACACAAAAAATTTCTCATGTTTAGGTTTTGGCTTCATCCTCAGGTGACTTTTTTAGAAATGCATTTCTAAAAAAATCACCTGAGGATGAAACCAAAACATAATGTGCTGGCTTCGAAACATGAGAAATTTTTTGTGTAGTGATACTATGAATTTAAACAATATTGTAACAACCATTACAGTATAACGCTCTACATTTGTATCGAGCACTCTTTATAAAAGTAAATGCATGAACAAAAAGGTAAATAAACCTACGAGTTCAACAACTTAGTTACAATATATATATATATATATATATATATATATATATATATATATATATTAATCGTATCACCCCGAGCAAGGCGGTAACGCCACTGATGTGCAGGGGGCTACGTAATAGTGAAAAGAGAAAGCCGGAAACCACATCCTAAACAGGGAACAAGGGATGAGCCTCTTAACCTGTTCAATAGACGTGGGTGGAGTGTGAACAAATTATATATATATATATATATATATATATATATATATATATAAAATCTTTAATTGAATTGTATATATATATATAATGGCTTAACATAAACTTGAATAGGGAAAATAAAAATTGTATTTCATCAAAATATCTAGGATGGATAATGCTTGACCCTTAACTTGAGGTGAAGATATAAGAAATACGTATTACGAGTACATGTAGAAGAGATAGTCGGTTGACCGTGTACGTGAAAAGGGGAAGTAATATGTACATGTTATTAGGTAATGTAGAGCAAATATCAAGTTGGCCCTAAACTTGAAGAGAGGGAGAAAAAAACATATTATGAGGATACATATAATAGCTAATAGGTTGACCCTAAATTTGGAGAGTAGAAGCAAAAAGTACTTATCGTGAGGATATGTAGGATAGATAATAGATTGACCCTAAACTTTAAGAGTAAGTACAAGAAGTAAATATCATAAAGAAATGTAGGACAGATATTAGAGTGAGCTTCGTCTTGAATAGGGGAAGTGAGACGTACATATTATGAGGATACGTAGGATAGATAATGGTTGACCCTAGACTTGAAGAGAGGGGAATAAGATGTACATATTATGAGGAAGCATAGGCTAAATATTCGTTGATCCCAGTAATGAAAAGATTAAAACTCTCAGTCAGTTAAGTGCCGTCCGTAATACACGTTTCAGACGATCATGTCTCAAAAGAGACATTAATTGACTAGGCAGAAGATTATCCCGCAGTATGTCGCTATTGCTTTCTATTATTTATTATTTTTATTATTGTAGATTGGTTGCCAGCCAAGGCTATAGAACCCAATCTGACCCATTATTTAATCTATAACTGGAGGGAAGAGACGGATTATTACCTTTCCCAAGGGCATTTGTACGTAAGTGAATGCCATGAATTCGACTGGAATTCGAACTCAGCTCCCCGATTTCTCGTTCTGAGTCGATATCAACTGCACCACATCCCCTATAAACAGTTCCGGAGTAAAAGTTTTCTAAGTGAAACATAAACCTTGCCAAAGAAACGCGATGGGTATTAGGATGATTTGCCAACGTGAACGCATGATGGCGTGTCCTCACTGTAAGGATCTGAACTCGTGAGACTGAGGCTTATAACTCGTTTGAACCCTTGCCATTATAATAGCGACCAGAGTAATAAAAGAGTAACGTCTGTGGAATAAGGTTTGCAGGATGGAAAAATATATCATCATACACCAGCTGCGATATCTTGTTTTCAAATTTTTAAAATTAACAAGTTATATTTACGTTATTAGGATAGTTATCCTCTTCTTTAAAGAAGGCAACAGCCCGTATAATGTAAATATTGTAAATAGTAACAATACCACATCTCAGAAATATAGACAAATAAGTTATATTTTAGTTAAACTTAGTCTACACACAAAATGCCTTTTGGAGGCTTTTACTAAAATTTGACCCATTAAAATGCAATGAGATGAATTCATAAATATATTAGGCTTAATGATAAATAATTTCCTTTTCCTTCGAATCCACTTCACAATATATATACACTACCGGCCATAATTATTAGGCCACACCAGTTTTTTTTAGTAGTTATTGCCAAATGAAAATAAATGGTTCTTGTGTTATTATTATTTGTGAAATTTTACAAGGTAAGAAAGCAAAGACGAACTCGTCCGAATCACCCTAAATTTTCTTCATTCTTTCATTGATGAAACTGCAATATAGGTAATTATTAAATATTTATAAATTCATTTGAGGCACATCTTATTGTGCAGTATGAACAAAAGAACCATCTTATTTTCATATACAATTATTCACTTGGCAAAATAATACTAAAAATAATATGAAATACATAATTTTTTTAAAACACTGGGGTGGCCTAATAATTAGAATCCAAAGGAGTATCCTGTATATTAAGTGGTAGGATAACTTACTAGGAGAGCTATAAATATATCTGTATATAAATACATATAGAGCAAATATACGTAAAAATAAGACAGACACGTTATTTTATGGTTAAGTAGAATTTTGGGCCTATTTCAGACGAACCATCTTCAGCTTCCGTCTTTATTGTACAGAAGATTTTACACGAATAAAACCTTCTGTACAATAAAGACGAAAGCTGAAGATGGTTCGCCTGAAATAGGCCCAAACTTCCACTTAACCATGGAATAACATGTATGTATGTATGTGTGTACTTCTATAGGTATGTATATATAATAATTGTAATTAATTTTTTTTTTTTTTTTTTTTACCTAGTGTGGTCTTTAATTAGTTTAATTTCAAATGACCTAATTTTTTTAAAGATTATTTTAAATCCTATATCTTTTTATTCCCTTTTATTAATAATTATGCCTTTTTAAGTAAAGGCCTTTTTCTAATACTTCAACGTTTTGGGGAAATTAGGTTTTTGAATTTGTCCAGCGTCTGTAATATTTAAAAAAAATTTTTTCTTTAGTTTCTTTCTTTTTCCCTCCCTTCCTTCTTTTATCTCTCTTACCACCTTTTTTCCGTGTTGCTTTAACTGACGTCGATTTAACACGGCTGTCTGTTAATTTTTTAGTTACATTCTCCCCTTTTTTTTTGCGAACCCAGACGATGTCAATTTTTTCTTTTCTTATTTATTTGATTTTATTCTACCTTTTTCCTTTTCTTTTTCCTTTTCCTTTTCTTTTTCTTTCCCTTTATTTTTATTTTTATTTATTTTATTTTATTTTATTTATTTATTTTTTTTTTAATTTTTTTTTTTATTTCTTTGCAATCTATTTAAAAAGGAAAAGTAGACTAATTTTTCTCCAGTTTCTGAAAGGTTTTTTTCTGTTGCTGAGGTGATGTGTCGTTCCCCGTGGGGATCTTCATATCGAAATGGCCATTCAACATCTTTGAATTAATCCTTTCTTAATATTAATATATATATATATATATATATATATATATATATATATATATATACACCACATAGATTAACACCGACACATTGTTAATTTCCTTCAACATTTTTTATTGGATATTTGGATTTGAGTAAACACTCTTTTTTATTTTATTTTATTTTTTATGCGTCCTCCGACAAGATACGAACCTTCGTCTCCTTGGGGTAACCTTAAATTAATCTGACGTATCTTAGACCGCTCGACCACGAATGACTTACAGTCAGACAAAACCTGAAAATTTCTCGATTATTCAGGCCGTAAATTTAAATAAATATACTGCTTAATTAAAGAAAAAATAAAAAGAGTTTCTACTTAAATACGAATATCCATTAAAAAATATTTTTTAAGCAAATAAATTATATATATTGTCAGGGAGATGAATTCTTATGTTATCGATTTGGCACCTTTACATGAAAACCATACCGCGGGTTGACCCAAGGGTTGTGAATGAAACTAAGTAGACGGCTCCCTTTGAGGGGGCGTCGATGGCTGTGCTAGTCCGAAGTCACAAAACAACACGACCGAGGGTTTGTACTTCCTGTCGTTATTCAGACTGTTGATCATGCTCTCTTCCAGGAACTGTAACTAAGGTCCGCTCAGCATAGTTGCGGTAAAAACCCCAGGTGGGCTCTGTGAGTGTTGTACAAGCACAAATATGCCTGTGCAGGCGTCTGCAATGGAGATTATCTAACAGCCCAAGTAGGTAGGTAGACAGGTTTTCTCGAATACGAATAATTTCGACTGACACCAAATCGGTCGAGTTTGATCCCGTCCAGAGACAAGTAGATGTCTAGCACCACTGATGAGTTGTGATACAGAAAAACAGGCTTGTATGTGGATGATGAATGTTATGCTCTCATTACGATTGAGCATTCTGTAGAGGGAAATTTGAAAAAGACTGTTACCACTTCGGCGATATATGCATAACTCTTCAGCAATGAATTGTGTTCTTTCGGTGACTGGCGTACGTATACGCCGCTTATATATAACACGCTAAAATTTCGGTTCTCTGATTCCATGTGCCTATGGCTTAGGGGTTAGTGACTCCGACTGACATCGAGTTTCGATCCCAGCTGGAGACAAGTGGATGTCTAGCCACACTGATACGCTTTGATACAGCGAAACAAGCTTGTACGTGGATGACGAATATATATATATATATATATATATATATATATATATATATATATATAACGCGATGTTAATCGCCCCACTTAGATGAATAGTCTTAATCTTTTTATGACTTTACGTTAGTTTATTAATTCTCCGTTTTATTGTTGTTTTTATATACGATAGATCGACTGCCGTCTTTACAGACGTAGCATTCCTTCCAGTTATCTCCCTTTGTCGCCGTCGTCTAAGTTTCATGATTATTTCACTGTTTATTTCGTTTTTATTTTATTTTGTTCTGTTCGTCGACTTCCGCTCCATTTAACATGTCTCTTAGAATTTCATTTCACGGTTTAAAGCTCCGCCATCATTTTTTTTATTTTTTTTAATATACCCATTTTCCCTTCCCTTTTTATGTTATCTCTGATAACACATCTTATCACTCTTAGCTAAAGGTTCTTTTATCCTCTTTCTGTAGCCGGATGCGGCCATTTTATTTCTGTTTATTTATTTGGCTTGACTGTTTTTACCAGTACAGTAAATCCTACTTTATTTTCTTGCTTTCGTCGCTATATTGTGTGTCCTGATTTTCTTCTTTATTTTTCTCCTTAGATCCATCTGCATATCGTTAAGGCTTTTTACCTGTCAGTGCCGTTTACCTCTGTTCTTATTTTTTTTTTTAAATAAAATCGTCTTTTTTGTCAAATAAATCAATCAGTTACCATTGTCGTTATGCTGAGAAAGTGTAAAACAACCAGCTAGAAAAAGTTACAACAAGTGACTATATATAAAAGCTTGGACAGAATTATCTGACACATATACCTCCAAGAAATGCATCCCACATAATGGTAAAACGTCAGAGGCAATGTTTTCTTCATCGAGCTAATGTCTTGCCATTACGTGGGAGGTATTTCTGGGACGTATACGTGTGAGATATTTTTGCCCCATCATATATATCTAAACTTATTTATAAATGGAACTTTGTCTGTGTGTGTGTCTGTGTGTGTGTTAGTTACCTATAGACTCCGAAACGGCTGAACCGATTTTCTTGAAAATTTACACAGTTGTACTATAAGCGTCTGCAAATGTTCTTATCTAGGTTCTGTGTCGAGGTAACCCCGATAAATATCGAAAATTGATAATCGAAAAAATCCGGTTATAAAAGGATTGGTCCGATTTTAATCAAATTTGATACACTCATAGACAAAGACATAAGAAACGATATTCAGAAGTTTCAAGGTTGCAGTTCTTACAATAGTGCAAAAAATCGATTATATATATATATATAAAAGGCAAGATGTTTGTGTGTGTGTCTGTTTATCTGTCTGTATGTCCTTTATACAAATCCACAATGCTTATCCGATTCTCACCAAACTTCACACAAATATTCTTTAGGCAGAGCCTGAGCTCTAGGACCATGGATTTGTTTTAAAACTTTCATTACACCCGAACAACGCCGGGCTATACTGCTAATATATATATATATGTTTCCGTATTGGAGTTACAGTCAGACATATAAGATTTTGTGTGCCGATAAAGTTCCTCTATTAGTTCGATGCATTCAGTTGATTTGAAACTTGAAAGCCGGTTTGTAGTATTACTAACCAGTCATCTTAAATGTTAGTTTCCATTAAGACGACAAGCAAAGACTATGACCGCAGAATGACACTTCTTGCCTCTGCACTTGAAGCCACTAATACGCCAAATTTTAATATATGAGATGAAAAAATGCCTAAATTGGCGTAAATTAATAATGCTATCCACATTCATGGCTATTGTGGATAAAAAAAATTAAAAAAAGAACACGCTGTCAGCGATATATGAAAATTCTTCGGAGTAATTCAATTACGATAATATATATATTTTTTTTTACTCTGAATAATGGCAGACATAAGCTTAACAGCATATGTTACACATACAACGCTCTATTGATGGCATCTTCAGAAAAAAAAAGTACTACTCGACTTTGGAGACGATGACGAGAAAAGATCTGTCATTAACTGTAAGAATATAGAATATATACTTGTCAGTAAAAACAATGGCCAAAGCTGTAATATATATATATATATATATATATATATATATATATATATATATCGGGCACATCAATATCAAACAGCTGCGGAAATTTGACTAACCAGATATTAGAGTAATGGAAGATGCATGTGAAAATGAAGGATGCCTTTCAGAAAGTAGGTAACATATTAAGGGAATGCTATATGTCTTAGAGAAAATGGAAACAATATCGAAAAGAGACAGTTGAAATATATTTTCTTATATTTTTTTTAACCCTTTGTATCCGGTCTTGATATTATGACCAGGAGTTTATATATATATATATATATATATATATATATATATATATATTACTTTTTGGGTTATAATTAAATTGGACCTGTATGAAAATACAGGTCCAATTATTATATTGTAGAATGTTTTAATATTTTCATTTAGAAATTTGTTATTTGTGCAACCTATGTTTCAACCCTTCGGTATCTTCAGGCGATTTATATTAATTTTTATTATAAATCGCCTGAAGATATATATATATATATATATATACAAAGAGTTAGTCTCTTTAACATAGTTGGTCTTTAACAGAGTTGGTCTCATTAACAGAGCAGATTCATGCCGACTTCGAAGTTTCGTGTGGACACCGTTTTGGTGATCCCACTACTCAGGGCCGTTAGTTGTTTTCACTTTTGACAAGTGAGAACATCAAACATTAAAGAGATAAACAACATTGGCGCGAAACATTGTCACAATTAAACACAATATATATAAATTATAAATTAATAAGTATTATATATATATATATATATATATTAATGCAGGTTTCATTGAATAATATAGACAAGTTTTGTCTATTAATTTTGTGTAGGATCCGTTCATACCAATTTGCCTTTTCACAAGGCTCCATTTATATTTCAAGGTGGTGATGGTGTGTTGGGCTGTCTATTGTGTCTTGTCTATATTATTCAATGAAACCTGCATTAATGAAAAAATGCTGCCAAAATACACACAATATATATATATATATATATATATATATATATATATATATATATATACATTTTCTAAACATGTAATGTTAAATATACGAGACAATGAATCTCTATTATGTTTAATCATGAGCCGTTCTAAACGTCGTATTTTGGCTTTAATTTCAGTTGAAAATAAAGACAAAAATTCTCCAACATTTGGATATTTTTTATTAATTTGCTTCTAAGCTTTCGGCACACATGAGCCATCTTCAGAGAGGTTATTAAGACGGTAACACAATAACATCCACCATCACCGACGATTTTATGTTGACATAAAATAGACATAAAATTTTATGTTGACATAAAATAGACATCTGAAGATGGCTCATGTGAGCCGAAACCTTAGAACCAAATTAATAAAAATTATCCAAATGTTGGAGAATTTTTGTCTTTATTTTTAACTGAAATTAAAGCCAAAATACGACGTTTAGAACGGCTCATGATAAAACATAATAGACATTCAGTGTCTCTAATATTTAACAGTATATATTTAGAAAATTATCTGCTGCCTCGATACACTATATATATATATATATGAAATGATTTGTTTGAACATTATTTTTAATCAAGACTCGTATTTAAGTTTATTCTGTTTATAATCTCTTGTGGGATCTCCCCTTTTTCTATGATAATGGACTCAAATTTGAGTATACATATACTCCTGCTATAGTGAGATACGTCAGAGACATCGTAAAAAATGTGTAAGTTACCGAACGATACCGAAGTTTCACAAAGAATACCGCGTCAGTAGTCATAGTAGCTCTGAGCTCCACTCTGTCTGAATAGTATTACACAGCACCCGTCAGTTCCGACGTGGACATACTAATTCTAGCACGGCTTCACTTCAAAGACTAATATATATATGTTCCTTACTAATCGTATGCCTGGATTAATAACCTGCGTACAAGTTTGTATCTTTACGTTTAATATAAGTTCTTTTTCTATCTCAAATGATCTGTTTTGTTGTTCATTATTTTATGCGGTTCCTCACCCGGAATCTACAACAACTTGGCGATGAAGATTTCGAACTCACGTATTCAACAACTTGGCGATGCACAACAACAGCTTAACGACAAAGTATTCGAACTTAACGACGAAGGATTCGAATTCAAGTCGAACACAACAACTTGCCGACGAAAATTCGAGAGTCACGACAAAACTCGAAAGAACGCATATAGAACAACGAAAAAACGCATAGTGTCACACAAGTCAATCACAAACAATTTGGCGACACTATTTCAGAAAATCTGCTTGTATAAGAACTTTGGAACGGAAAGAGATAGAAAGGAAAATATTGTAAAAAGGTATTTGAAAGTGAATATTTTTTCCTCCTCGAATAACTCACAACAGGAAAATTTTTTCAGAAAACTTTTTAGAAGATTAAATGCAAAAAAAGCAAAGGAAAAAAGTGAAACTCCTCAAAGAATCAAAGCAGCAAACCATGGATGACTTTCAAAAAGAAATACCAGAAAAGGATATATATATATGTATTGCTCTAAAAAGAAAAGACGTCATACTTATCCCAAAACCCGAGGAACCTTCTGGCAACACTTTTTTAAGGGCTTCGTTGGCAAAACTTGTGAAAAGGGCTGAACGAAGACAATATCAATAGATGGAATTACTCACAGTACTGGGAGAAAGTGGAATTGATATTGTCTTCGTTCAGCCCTTTTCATAATTTTTGCTAAAACACTTGAAAAAGTGTTGGCCGAAAGTTTCCTCGGGTTTTGGAATAAGTATGACGTCTTTTCTTTTTTAGAGCAATTTGTGGTTTCTGTGGGTACCGATCTTTATTCACATATATATATATATATATATATATATATATATATATATATATATATAAGAATAAATCTAACTTAGAGCCAACAGACCTACCTAGATTTCATCTAATGGATCGTTAGGGCAAGTCGGCTTGCCCTGGCGATCCGTTAGGTGAAAACTCGGTAGGTCAGTTGGCTCTAAGTTAGATTTATTCTTATTTGTTTGCTCTACTATTGTATTGAGCGCTTTAGTGTTAGGGTTCTCGTCTCGGGGTTTTTTTTTTCTTTTCAACGAGTATTTTGACGTATGTTCAAGTACTTAGTTTGTTTCTTTTATTATTTCCCCTTTTTTCCCCTTCGCGTTTATACTCGGTGGGTTTTTCGAGACGGATTGAAATATATTATAACAATTATTAATATTATTATTATTATTGTTATTATTATTTTTGTTATATATATATATTCTAAATATAGGCTTTTAAATATAACAGACAATGAATGTCTATTATGTTTAATCATGAGCCGTTCTAAGCATCGTATTTTGGCTTTAATTTTAGGGGAAAATACAGACAAAAATTGTCCAAAATTTGGATATTTTTTTATTATGATGGTTCTAAGCTTTCGGCTCACATGAGCCATCTTCAGAGTGGTTACTGGGACGTTAACATAAAGACATCCACCAGCAAAGATGATTTTATCTTGTGTTGACATAAAATATTGCTATGCAATGATAAGAGTCGCCAAAAAGCAGACGCAGTTCGTCAATTTGTAATGTGGTTCTATGACATCATACTGCGTGAGAGACAGAAATGTTAACAGAAGCATATGGCTGAATGTATTTTAGCCTATTGTTACCAGATTTAAATGTGATTTTATTAACTGTGGGTTGTTTTGATTTAATGTAGTTGGCCTTCAATATCTGAAGGTTCTTTTTACTGTGTATATGTGTGTGTATTATTGTGTTATTGACTAAAATATGTCTAATATTACCTACATGGTTATGTTTTTCTAAGAAATGTTGTTTAATTGAAATATGATCAGAAAGGTTGCAGGTAAGTCTACGGGAGAGTGTGGTTGTAGTAAAACAAATATATGTAGTGGATTTATTATCAGTACCAGAGATATAATCTTTGAACGGGCATGTAAATTCATACGCTATATTAGTTTTCTGTAGAGAATTTAGTTGTGTGGTTGTAGGGTTATTAGAGAGTATGAAGTCAATTGTTTTAATTTTTTATAATATATGATGCGCTTAATTTGATTATTATTATTTAATGGTTTAGCATTTCTACATATCATGTTTTAGTGTGTTGTCTCATCGTGTTTGTAATTATTATGCATTTGCTTACAATATTATAAGTTAATAGTGTTATGTTTATTTGACGTGCATTATTAATATTATCAATACTGTTAGAGGTATTATTAAGTTTATTGAGATACATTTTAATTTGTTGATCAATGACAGCTTTAGGAAATTTATTGTTAGCATGTGTTTGTTTAATGTTGTGCAATTGTTTATAGAATATGGATTTGGAAGAAGATATCATTTGTGTGCGTTGAACATAGTTTTTTATAACAGCTAACTTATATCGTTTGGGCATTCACTATTATAATTAAGAATACACCAGTTTATGCTAGTTGCTTTCCTATATAGAGAAGTAGTAAATTTATGTGTGCTAGAATCAATATGATAATGATACGTTTTTTGTTAATAAAATTTCTGTTTAACCACCAGAAAAAAACCCTTCGGCCTGACTGATGGTAAACTCTAGGAAAGTGTCTGCTTATGTCTTTTCGGCTGTCATACATTGGAAAGTTATTGAATCCATTGCTACGTCAACTGCTAATAAAGTTAGTATACTGCGTCATGCTAAACAATTTTTAACGTAAATTAATAAACATATATAATGAAGAGGGTGTACATATGTATGACATTATTATTCAGGAGTTAATGTATGAACAGAGCTGTATTATGCTGTATTATGCAGGGTGTCCAAAAAATTATAACTTTATTTGTATTTGCGATAGAAATAATCTGTAAAAAATGTTATAAAGTTTAATGTACCTAAGTATAGTAATTGAATAATTCTTTGGCACAAAATTTGCAACAATTTTTAGATAAGTAAACAGATGACTCTAAAGGGGTGGACCATTTTATTGGCCTCCACGTTTGCCAGATTAGACTCCATTAGATTTTTTATGGGGACATGTGAAAACAATTGTGTATGCAACCAAACCTAGTTCATTAGATGATTTGAAAGCTAAAATAACTAATGTGATTTCCAGCATTACTGTAAATCAGTTGGATAAATGTTTTCCATGAACTTCAAAATCGTATTACTCTTTGTATTGCTACTGATGGACGACATGTGGGAACTTAAATAAAATTTCAATAAAACCTTTAAAAATATACATTTACTTCTGTCTAATCCTTTTTACAAATTATTTCTATCGCACATACAAATAAAGTTATAAATTTTTCAAGTGCACACGAAATTTATGGAACCACTATATATATATATATTTTAATAAATATATATATTATCCAACGTCTATGGCACAACTCTGAATTCCATGCGTTATGCAATCATCGGATGCATATTTCATATTTTACAGTTTAAAATATGCACTCGCTGGCTGCATAACGCATGAAACTCCGAGCGTTGCCATAGACGTAGGATAATATATATATTTATTAATATATATAAAAACTAGCTACTCACGTATTTACGCATCGTTTATTCAGTAATGAATTTGAACACTCTCGGCTACTGGAATGTATTCACATTGTGTATATAATACGTTAAAATCCACCTTCCTCCACCGAGGTCCCATATCTTAGAGGTATAATCGCTGAATGATGCTAATTTGGACGGGTTTCAATCCTGGCTAGAAGCAATCGGATGTCTAACCGTACTGATGAGCTGTGATACAGTGAAACAAGATTGTCTACGATGACCATGTATATACATACATATATATATATAAGTCTACCATTCGTTCATGCTTTGAATATTTCTGCCACATGTGTATTTAAAGATTCTTGATAAAATGCAAAGAAGAATCAGAAATATTACTGGTCTTGATCTGGCGTCTCGGTTTCGGTCATTTTCCTATCGCTGCAATGTAGCTTCTCTGTGCCTTTTATATAAATAGTTTTATGGTAACTGTTCTGATGAACTGGTACGTGAATTTTATAAATTTAAGCGCGGTACTAGATTGGCGGCAAGGTCTCATCAGTTTAAGGTCGTATTGACTAGATATAATCGTAAGTGCTATGCTAGCAGTATCTATTTTCGGAATTCTCGCCTCTGGAATTTTATTCTGGTTTCCAGCCAACTTAGATCTTGAAAAATTTGAATGCAATGTCAATCGTTATCTACTGTCTTCTTGATTACTCTTTTGTTGTTCAGTCAGTTAAGTGCCATGCGTGAAACACGCTTGGCGATCATGTCTCGAAAGAGACATGACTGACTAGGCAGAAGATTATCCAGCAGTAGGTTGCCATTGCTTTCTGCGGTAGACTGGTTGCCAGCCAAGGCTATAGAACCCAATCTGTCCTGTTATTTAAACCATAACTGGAAGGAAGAAACGGATTAATACCTTCCCCAAGGGTATTTGCGCGTAAGTGAAGGCAATGAATTCAACTGGAATTCGAACTCGGCTCCCCGATTTCTCGTTCCGAGCCGATATCCACTGCACCACAACGCACATCCTTTTGTTGTTACCTCTCCATAATGATGTTTCTCCTTTTATTTTTTTTTTTTTCTTTCACACTCGTTAACAATTTACAGTTTTAGTGATTTAAAAGATTTGCATAGGGTGATATGATTAAAAATAATAATAATTACTGGATATTTATTCAATGATGAATTTGTTGTGTTGTTATCGAATTCGCTACCTATGTACCCACAAAGTCGAAACTAACATTTATAGCTCCACCGACGCATCACATAATTAGAAGGTTTAATGCAAGAATGAAATTGCTAATCGGTAACAATGGAAAACAAAAACGCCATTCTAATTCGCGCCTTCCCACCCCAAGTTAACAGTTAGTCGACTTACGAGTATCGCTCCCAGAAAGACGATTAAATGTGAATACGTAATTCTTTTGGAAATGGAGAAGCTACGCATGCGCAGTGTACTGTGTCCAAGTTATTTTAAATTCGACCCACCACGTGCCCAAAAACACGGCCTAAACACACACCAACCCACCCGACTTGACTCGCACGATCTGAAAGACATTTGGAGCGTCTTATTTACAACGTTGTGAGTTGTTTACAACAGACAGAAGACGACGGGGAAGGCGATTAACAACGAGGAATATGTTGACGACAATGATCGCAATCAGAAAGCGGGTTATGGGAAATCTCGCTTTACGATTCAAATGCCGAGTCGTGTTTCATCAAAAACAAATTGCTGACTGGATTGTAAATGACCAATAAACAGCCGACACGTAATTAAATTCTCCTCTCCCGATTGACGAAGAGTAAAACCAGTGTTTCTCAAACGAAATGGCGATGGGGGAACCAGTGGAGAAGGGGGCTCGGAAATTTGAACTAACAAACAGATGGTCATCTGACACAGATTTTATAGCATCCCCATTAAAATGAATTTTCTTTTTCTTTTTTTATCTTTTTTTTTTTTTTTGTTTAATTTTCACCTTTGTTTTTCTGTATTTGTATTATTATTATTATTATTATTATTATTATTATTATTATTATTATTATTATGTCATTTTTTCATCATATTTCGATTTCTGCTTTGGTCTCACTACCAACCAAGTCTGCGGGGAGACCTAAGGCAGGTAGTGGCGTGTTGTTATGGCTCCATTTCATGTTTTTCATCTTCCCTATCATCCCTAGAATTACATAAAGTTTTCCTTAGTGTGTGGGCTGTACTTAATAAGACAATTTTTTGTATATCTCTTAAGCTGGGGTTTCCAGGGATTCTTTCAATGTGTTGTTTTGTTCCATTTTTTATCATTCCAAGTGCACCTACTATCACTGGCACAACTCTTGTTTTCAATTACCACATTTTTTCTATTTCAATTTCCAGGTCTTTATATTTTGACAGTTTTTCAAATTCCTTGATTGCTATGTTACAATCCGCTGGACAAGCCATATCAATTAATAGACAAGTTTTCTCCTTCTGGTTTTTAACAATAATGTCTGGCCTGTTTGCTTCAATTTTTCTGTCTGTGTAGATGGTGTAATCCCATAGAATGGTTACATCTTCTATTTCTGTAACCGGTGCTGGGTGATGTTCATACCAGTGTTTGCCTACAGCTTTTCCATAATGTTTGCATATTGCCCAATGTAAATATTGCCCAACTCTATCGTGGCGATTTTTATATTCATTTGGGGCAAGCACAGAACAGCCTGAGATTAGGTGGTCTATTGTTTCTTGGTGTTTATCACAAAACCTGCATTTTGGGTCCATGTTATTATTATTATTATTATTATTATTATTATTTGTCTATATTTCTGAGATGAGGTTGCATTTACATTATTCGGACTATTGAGGTTGTATTTACATTATTCGGACTATTGTCTTCATCTTTCTTGCTATTTGTCTTTAAGGACACATGGCCCAATGGATATAGACGTTGGTTAGTTCCTGTGACTTGACCCAATGAGTTGTGATGCTACAGCAGTAACTTACAGGGTTAGAGGGAGATAATTCATGACTACCAGAAGAGGCTCTAGGCAAGGAATAAGAATGATATACCCCAGTGATTGTAATAAATGGTTCGACTCGAAATTCTTAGCACCTGAAGAAGGCCAGAACCTACAACGACCAAAATGTCGTACAAATAGCAACAAAGATGAGGACAATATTCCGAATAATGTAAACACTCTATTATTATTATGTTGTCATTTTTCATCATATTTCCATTTCTGCTATGGTCGCACTACCTACCAAGTCTGCGGGAAGACCTAAGGCAGGTCGTGGTGTGTTCTAATGGCTTCATTTCATGTTTTTCTATCTCCACTAACATTCCTAGCGTTACATAGACAAAGTTCTTCTTTGTGTGTGGGCTGCACTTAACAAGAGAATTTTTTGCATATCTCTTAATCTATTATTTCCAGGGATTCTTTCAATGTGTTGTTTGGTTCCATTTTTTATCATTCCAAGTGCACCTACTATCACTGACACGGTTCTTGTTTTCAATTTCCGACATTTTTTCTAATTCAATTTTCAAGTCTTTATATTTTGATGGTTTTTCTATTTCCTTGGTTGCTATGTTACAATCCGCTGGACAAGACATCAATTATTAGGCAAGTTTTTTCTTTCTGGTTTTTAACAATAATGCATGGACTATTTGCTTCAATTTTTCTGTCTGTGTAGATGGTGTAATCCCATGGAATGGTGATGGTTATTATTATTATTATTATTATTATTATTATTATTATTATTATTATTATTATTATTATTATTATCATCATCATTTCCTTTGATTTCTGTTGTATAATCATTTTCTTTCGGGTCCCTACCAGAGACCTAACGTCAGAAATACCTTCATATTTTCCAATGATCATTTTCGTAAAAAAAAATAAATTAAATAAAATACTAATATCACACAGTTGTTACGTAGATAAACCTCATCGTAATATGTGAACTGTAATTGTAATTGTTTTGTATTTTTATTAAGGCATCGGCTACCAGGTATCCGTTCAATAAGTCTTTCGGAACATTTCCAATCTATCCGAGGGCTCCAAATATAACACGATTATCTTCATACGCTACACTTCTTTAGATTTCCACTTCAAGATCCTTGTATTCTGATAGTTTTTAAAGACCTTTAAAGATACATAACAATCTGCAGAGACTGCCATAAAATTGTTACAGGTCCATTCTCTCACAGAAGCTGGGTGATTTTCGTACCAGATTCTTACGGTTTTCTTACAGTAATAAAGGGTGTTTCTGTAACTTGGGCCGATTTTAAATGTGAATTAGTTTTAAGCGTCTGTTTTTTTTTTTTTTTTTTCTCTCAATTTCTTTCGGATTTAACAACTTCAGTCTTTGGAAATTTCAACCATGGAAAGATTAACAATTGAACAACATCTTAAAGTTATCGAGTTAAAATTATCGAAGCCTATTACGAAAATGGACGTTGAAACAGAATTGCATTTCAGGAACTTCGCGATGTTTTTGTTCAACATAAACGACCAACCGAAAGTGCAATTGGGAAAATTTTTCGTAAATTCAAACAAATTGGGTCGGTGGCGGATGTGAAAACGCCACAGTGTGCTCGTTTACCCCATTCAGTTAAAAAGATTGCTGCAGTGAATATGGCCGAGAATCCAGACACCTCTATTCGTTATGACGATCTAGTGGAGGTGTACCGCCGAAGCCTTGGCAAACATTTGGGCAATATCATTTTTTACACATATTTGCTATGACTCAAAAAATATGATCCAATTGTGAAATCAATAAAATTTTACCAATAATGTTGTTTTATTTACTGATAACTTCGATCCGTCTTAATAATTGCATATTTTCCAGTTCAGATTTTGGCCTACACTATCGCGCCGTATTTTATATTCAGTAGCAACCTGATACAAGATGGTTGATTTTTTCTGAATATTTATCACAGAATCTTCATTTCGGATAAATGAAATTTTTCAGTATGTGTACTTGATAATATGAACTTAGCAAGCATTGATCCTGTACAGCAAGAATAAAACCTTTGGTTTGTGCTTTTAACCCTTTACTTCATAAACTGTAATAAGTATGGGGTTTGTCGACATCGGCTTATTCTGTTCAGGCTGAGTATTTATCATGTATGTTTCTGCATTTGATGCATTGCATTTGCTTTTGATTTCTTTTTCAGAATCTTTGTTGATACAGTAAGTGTATTATGGGAGAGCGTTGCAGCCAACCGGACCAAATGGAGAGAAACCCTAGCTTAACGATTCAAATCAAGGGAGGAGCAACTGACACAAGTCACCTTGGAGACGCGGGTTCGCAGAAAGCAAAATAACAGTCCCGACAGACCAGAAACAAAACATAAATGCAGCCTTCTGCAACAAAGTCTGTCACTCCCGCATCCATCGGTTTCTACAGTCACAGACGCCAATACTCCAACCAAGCAGACAACTAGAATGCTACCCATTGTCAACCCTGACCGACGGAGGCCTAATACTATTATTATGGTTTATTTGCACTTTTCACCCACTTGAAATTCCCTTTTGAATTTGTTATCTTCCTTTATAACTAAATAAAGTTTCTTGTTTCTTTCATATTCTTTGACACAGATTATCATCTGGTCTTCTGTGGTTTTCAGTTAGGTTTGAAGACTGATTGTTGTGGTTTTTTTAAGATAGTTTTAGTTGAACTAATCCTCTGTCTACTTCGGATCTGGGCTCATGTAGATGCTCAACATCAGTCATGCCGTGGCAAGGAAGAATCTTTGTCGTTTTATCATTCATTAGCTTAATGTCATCTTTTGTCTAATTAAGTATGTTGAAACTATATTGCAGCACAATGACAGACAAAGTGCGTTTTACTTTGTAAATTCATCTCCGAAATTTAACACCAGTTGTAGACGCCTGTAACATTCTTGTTTTCATATTCCATCTCCTTCGCTGACACCTGGGTATTTACAGGCTTCTTGTTCCAATTCGCTAATATTTGTGACAAAATTTAGATTACTGATTATTATATAATTCTTCCTTTCTTGAGTGTTACTTTTTCACATTTATATAATCCAAAATCTATGCCAATATCATCACTGAAACATTTTTAAAGTATTGAGGAGATCCTTCAACTCATTGTCGTCTTTGGTCACCCATGCAGAATAGGGAATAAAAACCCTTTCCTTTTTTTACTTTGTGTGCATAGTTTTTACTCTTCATGTGAAAGAGGGATTAAAGACAGACAAATCAGAAATGGGTGACAGGGAGTCTCCTTGAAAGATTCCTCGACCGATATTAAAAAAAGTGGCAGTGGTAGTGCCTTTGGTGTCATTAAGATATAATGTGGCATTCCAAAGTTCCATGCTATATT
Source organism: Ascarosepion bandense (assembly GCA_037127315.1). NCBI lineage: Eukaryota > Metazoa > Mollusca > Cephalopoda > Sepiida > Sepiidae > Ascarosepion > Ascarosepion bandense. The sequence goes on from JBBBDQ010000332.1 coordinate 2,860,209, forward strand.
TAAGGAAATTTACTCTCACTGATAATGCTTTAAACCTTTCCAAAGCCTTAGGGATCCAAGGGTGTAGCACACCATCAAAGGCTTTACGGTAATCTACCAGCCGCGCTGAGACTATTACCTTTTGTTCATGCAATTTTCCAGGATACTATTATTTATTAGTTTGTTCAGTCATACGAGCCTCTTCGACACTCACTATATTTCAGGAGAAAAGTTTTTTCATCGAGAAAAGGGTAAGTACAGTTCGCCATGACATACGTGATCAATTTATATGTGGAGGACAGACATGTTATTGGTCTATAATTTTTTCGGATCATCTGTTTCACTCGTCTGACTTTTAAAAAAAACATGCTCCAATAGTGGAATTAACAAAATTTCACCAATAATGCTATTTTATTTACTGCTAACTTCTATCCGCCTTAATGGAACACCCTATAGTTGCATATTTTCTAGTTCAGAATTTGGATTTTATAAAACAGTTTTAGTTGAACTAATCCTCTGCCTCTTTCGGATCTGGGTTTATAAAGTCAATAAATATCAGTCTTAGGAATTTCATTGGAGTTATTCATCAACATTGATAAAATTTTTGCGGAAGTTAACGAATTAATGACAGATAATATCTGTCATTAATTATATGATATCTATAAACTTAATGACAGATGATATCTGTCATTAAGTTTGGTATCTTGATATTTCCTGGGGATTTCCATTTTAGGTATTTTGTTAGAACTTGCCTAATTTCTATTTTTTCATTAATGCAGCTTCTAGGTTTTTTTGTCTAAGATAAAAGTGTAGTATCTGTTGGTATCAGTTTAATCTAATCCACCCTCTCGCGACTTCTGTCATCATTTTCTCATTGAAGACAAGCAGTGTATTTTCTACTCTTTTCATGCGCTCAAAATGGAGTAGTCAATTATTTATGAACTATTGTCAGGGCGTAACGGTAGTGCTAACTAACAAAGGGAGAGACAAGCACAATTATTATAGGATTAGTATTACTTTTTTTATAAAGTTTGCAAATTACGTTTGAGAAGCAACCAATAAACTCTGGAAAATTAATCCTTGACTTCTGAGATGAGGAAGTATTTACAATATCTACATTATTCGGACTATTGTCCTCATCGTTGCTGTCATGTTTACGACGTTTCAACTGTTGTACGATGGGGCTTTCATCAGATGCTAGGAATTTACGTCGTAAACATGCTAGCAAAGATGAGGACAATAGTCCGAATAATGTAACTAGTGTTCTTTTTCGCTGTTCTTGAGTTCCTGCATTTTGCTGGGTTTTTTTTTTTTTGGTTTTTTTTTTAATGATGCTTTATTCTTTTTTTAATTGCAGCTCTTAATAATCCACTTTCAATGCATTTAATGTCATTATCATTTCTACACGGAATGTAAAACATTAGGAATTTGGGAGTGACACGAAATTGTTAAAAAATTACTTAAAATTTAATATTCAAGCTCGTTGAGAATTTCATTGATAATTTATCAAATTTTCAGATGAAAATATACACGAATTTTTCGATAGTAAGCATTCGATTAATGCGTTTTCAATTAGTACGCTAACATTTGTTATTCAAACATTCGATTAGTGCATACACAATAGTCTATTAGTCCATTAGTGCGGTAAAACATTCTTCAGTTTAGGCATAGAAATTGAAAATTCATTTGTTTATTATTGGTCTATATTTCTGAGATTAGTATTTACAGTATTTACATTATTCGGACTATTGTATTCATCTTTGTTGCCATTTGTACGACGTTTAATAATAGATCATTTTATTTGTATATATTTCTGAGATGAGGTAGTATTCACAGTATTTACATTATTATTCAGACTCTTGTCCTCATCTTTGTTGCCATTTGTACGACGTTTAATAATAGATCATTTTATTTGTATATATTTCTGAGATGAGGTAGTATTCACAGTATTTACATTATTATTCAGACTCTTGTCCTCATCTTTGTTGCCATTTGTACGACGTTTAATAATAGATCATTTTATTTGTATATATTTCTGAGATGAGGTAGTATTTGCAGTATTTACATTATTATTCAGGCTCTTGTCCTCATCTTTGTTGCCATTTGTACGACGTTTAATAATAGATCATTTTATTTATATATATTTCTGAGATGAGGTAGTATTCACAGTATTTACATTATTATTCAGACTCTTGTCCTCATCTTTGTTGCCATTTGTACGACGTTTAATAATAGATCATTTTATTTATATATATTTCTGAGATGAGGTAGTATTTACAGTATTTACATTATTATTCAGACTCTTGTCCTCATCTTTGTTGCCATTTGTACGACGTTTAATAATAGATCATTTTATTTGTATATATTTCTGAGATGAGGTAGTATTCACAGTATTTACATTATTATTCAGACTCTTGTCCTCATCTTTGTTGCCATTTGTACGACGTTTAATAATAGATCATTTTATTTGTATATATTTCTGAGATGAGGTAGTATTCACAGTATTTACATTATTATTCAGACTCTTGTCCTCATTTTGTTGCCATTTGTACGACGTTTAATAATAGATCATTTTATTTGTATATATTTCTGAGATGAGGTAGTATTTGCAGTATTTACATTATTATTCAGGCTCTTGTCCTCATCTTTGTTGCCATTTGTACGACGTTTAATAATAGATCATTTTATTTATATATATTTCTGAGATGAGGTAGTATTCACAGTATTTACATTATTATTCAGACTCTTGTCCTCATCTTTGTTGCCATTTGTACGACGTTTAATAATAGATCATTTTATTTATATATATTTCTGAGATGAGGTAGTATTTACAGTATTTACATTATTATTCAGACTCTTGTCCTCATCTTTGTTGCCATTTGTACGACGTTTAATAATAGATCATTTTATTTGTATATATTTCTGAGATGAGGTAGTATTCACAGTATTTACATTATTATTCAGACTCTTGTCCTCATCTTTGTTGCCATTTGTACGACGTTTAATAATAGATCATTTTATTTGTATATATTTCTGAGATGAGGTAGTATTCACAGTATTTCCATTATTATTCAGACTCTTGTCCTCATCTTTGTTGCCATTTGTACGACGTTTAATAATAGATCATTTTATTTGTATATATTTCTGAGATGAGGTAGTATTACAGTATTTACATTATTCAGACTATTGTCCTCATCTTTGTTTTTATTTGTACGACTTAAGAACACATGGCCCAGTGGATATAGACTTTGGTTAGTTCCTGACTTGACTCTCAGATTTGTGAGTTCTATACCAGGTTACTGCAGTGGTGAAGAAGTAACTTGCAAGGTTAGAGGGAGATAAGTCATGACTACTAGAAGAGGCTTTAAGCAAGTAATAAAAATGATATACCCCAGCTGTAGAAGTCAAATAACTTACCTTTCAACATGGCTGTCTCTTCTTGTCTCCCTGCAGGAAGGTGAATATTCAAGAGTGTGGATATTGTGCTCAATATTTATGGAGCTCAATATACGCACTGAAATTATCAGCCAATCAATACTTACACAATAGACTTGCCTGTAACAGAATGGAATCTCCCAGGTTATTATTGAAACCACCTACCAATTTGCCCTGGTGGTTTTTTGGGTCAATTGAACTATTCTAGTTGATTACTAGCTGGTTGTTCCATAAGATCTTTACATGGCGCTGCGAACAGGATACGAACCTGTGGGGAATAACCCATTGGATTTCGAAATCCAATGGGTTGATTACTGGCTGGTTGTTCCATAAGATCTTTACACCAGTGATTGTAATAAAGGGTTCGGATCGATATTCTTAGCACCTGAAGAAGGCCGGAGCGTACAACGGAAGAAATGTTGTACAAATAGCAACAAAGATGAGGACAACTATCCGAATAATGTAAATACTGATTTGTTTATATTTGCTTATTAATCAAACGTTTTTCTAAAGTAAAAAAAAATGTTGTAAATGGGTAACTATTTTGTCAATTTTGTTAATATTCGATCAATGCGTTTTCGGTTAATGCGTATCTTTCAATGTCCGCATTAGTCGCACTACTCGACGGATACTTAGTGAAATCTTTTATTATCTGTATTTGAATTACAAAACATACAGAACCTTATTTAGATAAACAATTTAAATAACATATGTAAGCCTTGAGCATTTAAAAATAGTTTTGTTTTGAACTGTAACAGCCGTTTGCTGCGCAAATATGTCCTCATTTTTATTAATTTAAAAAAAAACTTTTCTGTATTTTAAATTGTGATCATTAAAACTTCCTAATTTTCCTTTTTTCATTAATACTTAAAAATTAAATCCTTGGCTGATGAACGGAATAGAATTCTGAAACATGTATCCGTCTTCAATTATATATATATATATATATATCTCTGTGTGTGTGTGTGTGTGTGTGTGTGTGTGTGTGTGTGTAGCATAATGATAATCCACGTATACTGTATTAAAATCATTTGTTTCTGATGAAAAGCCGAGGCCAGTCTGAAATATCAAATATATATATATATATATTTAATAATAGAAATAAATAAATAAATACTGTCAAAAAAATACATTTTTAACTTACAACTTTTTAATAGTTTTTCCTATACATATTAAGACAGTATACGTGGATTATCATTATGCTATATATATACAGAGTGCGATAGATAAATAGTCGTCTAAATGACGCAGAAATGAAAATATTATTTTGTATTATTTTAATTTTTGAGTCATTTAGGCGACAATATATCCATTGCACGCCACATATATATATATATATATATATATATATATATATATAATAGAAATAAATAAAAGCTGTCAAAAAATACATTTTTAACTAACAACTTTTTAGTAGTTTTTCTTATATATATATATATATATATATATATATATATATATATATATATATAGTCGGCGATTTTTACCTACGAGCTATAGATGCTTGGTTGAAGGAGGCAGACTTTTAACATGTAAACATACGCCAGTAGTTAGAGTGTTCTAATTCATTACTGAATGCGTAGATGCTAGAGTAGCTACTGTTTTTTCAAAGTTTACCATTCTTCCAGAACGCTCAATCAGTATGTGGATGCATATATATATATTGTAATAGAAGAAAGATATGCATGTATTTTTGTGTGTAAATGTCCTCAGATGGAATGTATCTGTGGAAGATACAGGAGGAAAACTATACTTAGATGACGCGTGTTCGTTCTCTGACATTGCCGTGATAAAGTATAGTTTTCCCGCTTGTCTCCTATATATATATATATATATATATATATATATATATATATATGATTGAGATCTCTAGAGAAGAAAATTTTAAAAACAGTTTTCCACTTCTGCAATATATGCGTGACTCTTCAGAAATAATTTGAGTTCTTTCGGTGACTGGCTTGTATATACACTGCTTATATACAACACGTTAACATTTCCCTAATATGTTTCCATGCGCCTATGGCTTAGGCGGTGGCAACTCCGACTGACACCAAATCGGTCGAGTTTCGATTCCCGCCAGAAGCAAGTGGATGTGTCTAGTCACATTGATGAGCTGTGATACAGCGAAACAGGCTTGTATGTGGATGACTAATATATATATATATATATAGAGAGAGAGAGAGAGAAAATTAAAGTTGAGAAACTTGTCACTTAATTGAATCGTGTTATTTGAGTCATACGAACTTTGAAGTTTCGTGAACGCATTTTTGTAATGTTTTTACTTTTTAGGGTCATTTTGTTTTTCCAACACACCAATTTTGGCACTAAAAACTATTACAATTTCACAATATATCTATATATATAGCCACACTGATGAGTTGTGTTACAGCGAAACGGGCTTGTATGTGGGTGACAAATATATATATATATATATATTCTGCACGGTCTTATGTATCGCATATGGTTCAGCCAAATATGCACGAAAGCTGAACAAACTATGGTAAAAGAATCTCATACTCTTTTTAAATGAGTCCCAGTCGATTAACCTAAACCGATTAACATAATCCAATTAACCTAATCCACTCAATGATTTCAATTATCTAAATGTGAATCTCAAGTTGCTTTGGATGCCTCATTCTACCACTGAGATATTTTACAGTATTTAGGATACTCTTCAACTCATTGTCGTCTTTGGTAAAAAGTTTGATATCATCCATGTAGAATAGGTGTTTAAACAATTTCTCTTTTACTCTTTAGTTCATGAGAACGGGGAATTAAAGACAGACAGAACAGAAGTGGTGACAGAGAGTCTCCTTAAAAAAATCTCTCCTCAGATATTCAAACAACTAGAAGTAACATGTGATTTAGGTATAATGTAGCTTTCTATATATTTTTATTTAAGGAAATCTATTATAAGCGAGGAGTCTTTGTAAATTTACAAAGCCTTAAGGATCCAAGGGTGCGGCGAAGGATTTACAGTAATCTATCAGCTGTCCTGAGACTTCTACAGTTTTTTTTTTTGCTATTTTCCAGGATCATTTTTGCTTTTTTAATATTAATCCAACCATATGAGTCTATTCGACTCACCTTCTGTTCCAAGGTAATTTTTTTTCATCAAGTAAGTATAGCTCATCATGACAGGAGTGATCAATTTATATGTGCTGGATAGACATGGCGGATAATTATTTTGAATCATCTTTTTCACCCGTTTTTGGCAGGATATATATATTACCTTCTGTTGGGACGCCCGCGCCTATTCGGCGATAATGAACTCTTCCATTACTATGTAAAGTAATGGTGGCATCTAGGTAGAGTGTGCCGAGCAGCCGATCGACAAGTCAGTCGTAGACTTCCGGTGACGACCCGGAAGTACCCATTGCTCATACTACGTCTTACGACGGTTGAGACGATTAACCCTTATTCTTGTATTGGATACTAATAACCTTTGTAAATACTATTTTCACGGAATACAACAATTAACCTATTCCTGTTGTTGAGTTATTTACTCTTACTCACGACATAACACCTTCAATGATCCATTTCTTTAATTTGGGTTTATTAATTATCACTGGTAAAGTTTTCGCAAGGGTTCTATGGATTGATGATAGAGCCAAAGTTGGATACCTTGTCATTTCCTGAGGATTTCCATTTTGGAGATTTTGTTAGTGATTGCCTGACATTATTCTTAGCTATTGTTATTCATTCATTTTTTATGCCTACACAAGGTAATTGGCGGCTATCGTTAAGCAAGGAGTGACAGACAGTATCCTCAACCCTCCAAGACCTACCACAATACTCTCACAGACTCCAAGAACGCTGTGTCCAAAACAGTCTCAACCCACTTTTTAATTTGTAATCAATTCTAGTGATTTCCGCGCGATTCCAAGTGAACCTACTGTCATAGGCATTATCTTTAACTTCAGAATTAACACCTTTCTCGGATGTCTGGCGAAGTTCTGTTTTTGTTTGTTTTTTGTTTTTTTGCTTCTTTATTTTCGCAAAGGACGAATACTTCCCAGGAGAGCTATATCTGGTTTATTATTATCATTCGCGGTTTCGCCCGTTCTAATGCGTGGCGTGAACTTACACTTGCATGGCTTAAGGTTTGAGACAAGCATATGACTACTGGCAGGATCAACCAGGTATCGTTGTTTTGCGGCGGCGGCGGCGGCGGCGGCGGCGGCGGCGGGTGCTGCGGGGTCGTCGTAGTCGTAGGCGTTGTCAGCTCACATCGTCTTCGGCGGCTGCTACAGCGATATCGGCGGCGGCAGCAGCGGCGGCAATGGCAACGGCAAACGGCAAAACGGCGGACGACGTGCAGCAACAGAAGCAGCAGCGAACCACGGAATCCGGGTGACGGTGCGCCAGGCCTAGACGGACGAGATCTAACGCACACGACAGGCTGCCGCTTTTCTACTTCATCGAATTTCGTTTCACGGCATAATTCGATTTCTGCTATGATCGAACTACCGATCTAGTCTGCGGAAAGACCCGAGGTAGGTCATGGTGTGTTATCATGGCTCCATTTCATGTTTTTTCTATCTCACATAACACTCATAGCATTACAGAAACAAAGTTCTCTTTAGTATATGGGCTGTATTTTACAAAACATATATCTCTTAAGCTAGAGATCCCAGGGATTCTTTTAATGTGTCGTTTTGTTCCATTTTTTATCATTCTAAGTACACCTACTATTACTGGTACTAGTTTTCCATTTCCACTTTTTTTCTATTTCAATTTAAAGGTCTTTATATTTTGATATATTTTTTTAATTCCTTGGTTGATATGTTACAATTCGCTGGACAAGACATATCAATTAGTAGGTATGATTTAGGGGTGGTTGGCAATAATGTCCGGCATATTTGCTTCAATTTTCATGCCTGTTATTATTATTATTATGTTGTCATTTTTCATCATATTTCCATTTCTGCTGTGGTCGCACTACCTACCAAGTCTGCGGGAAGACCTAAGGCAGGTCGTGGTGTGTTGTTACGGCTCCATTTCATGTTTTTTTCTATCTCCTCTAACATCCCTAGCGTTACATAGACAAAATTCTCCCTATTATTATTATGTCATTTTTCATCATATTTCGATTTCTGCTTTGGTCTCACTACCAACCAAGTCTGCGGGGAGACCTAAGGCAGGTAGTGGCGTGTTGTTATGGCTCCATTTCATGTTTTTCTATCTTCCCTATCATCCCCAGCATTACATAGATAACGTTTTCCTTAGTGTGTGGGCTGTACTTAATAAAACAATTTTTTGTATATCTCTTAAGCTGGGGTTTCCAGGGATTCTTTCAATGTGTTGTTTTGTTCCATTTTTTATCATTCCAAGTGCACCTACTATCACTGGCACAACTCTTGTTTTCAATTTCCACATTTTTTCTATTTCAATTTCCAGGTCTTTATATTTTGACAGTTTTTCAAATTCCTTGATTACTATGTTACAATCCGCTGGACAAGCCATATCAATTAATAGACAAGTTTTCTCCTTCTGGTTTTTAACAATAATGTCTGGCCTGTTTGCTTCAATTTTTCTGTCTGTGTAGATGGTGTAATCCCATAGAATGGTTACATCTTCTATTTCTGTAACCGGTGCTGGGTGATGTTCATACCAGTGTTTGTTTACAGTTTTTCCATAATGTTTGCACATTGCCCAATGTAAATATTGCCCAACTCTATCGTGGCGATTTTTATATTCATTTGGGGCAAGCACAGAACAGCCTGAGATTAGGTGGTCTATTGTTTCTTGGTGTTTATCACAAAACCTGCATTTTGGATCCATATTATTATGCATAATATTTGCCTGAAAGTTTCTCGTGAAAAGACTTTGGTCTTGTGCTGCAAGTATAAATCCTTCAGTTTCAGTTTATTATTATTATTATTATTATTATTATTATTCAAAGACTAATTTAAGCATATTAAATAAATTTTGAAATCCGACGAAGCCCCCATAAAAGGTACATTGGCGCAACAAAAAACCTTTTTAACATTCATTATGTTATAGCCATATACTTTGACTAAGTTTACTTTGTGTGAAGTGTTCACTTCGTTTAGGTTGCACAACTATGTTCCATTTTTTGACTAGGCTTAACAAACTAAATCCCTTTAAAGTCAGATGAACCGTCACTGCAGGAAATACTGACACGGCACAATCTTCCTTTCTTACATTATTCTGTGACCTAATTCTTGGACTCTCACTGGGTGTTAAATAACTATTTTAATCATACGAGCTCGAGCTAAAGAAATGCATGGCGTAACATAATCTTCTTACTTCTAAATCTGCGCAATAAGGTCTTGTGAATTAATGAGTTGATAAAACTTCAATAGTAAAAAGAGTGCCAGTGTTATGAGTTCAGATCTCGACAGATGTTTGAGCTCTTGAAACAAATAAATGTTAGAGGAGATTATCGCAGGGATTCTCAAGGAGACAATAGGAATATAATGACAGTCAGTCTAGATTACGGGATTTTTTTTCTCCTTCTTCAGGACTAACGGCCGCATCAGTACCTAGATGGATGACCGCTTGAGAATATCAGGTGCTGTATGGCTGGATGTGCAGGTGGTGTAATAGATAATGGTTTGGAATTGTTAATCGAAGAGCCAAGGTCTAATTTTCATTGGGTTTGCTATATTATACGCGCAAATACCCTTGGGTATCGTATGAATCACCTTTTCTCGCCCAGCTATGGGTTAATTAGTAAAGTTTGCATCGCTAAAACCATTATTATCCACATCCATAATTTTTTTTTACAATGTAAAAATATATATTTTTGTTCCTTTAAATAATCTCCAAACGGTTGATAAACCGTAAATAAAAGTTAAAAACAATTAGATCGATTACGAATGTAAGGACAGAGTCTAGAATTCAGTCTTTTCCTCTTTTTCTTCAGGTTTACCGCCACATCACGTTGAAACACCGGTTCGCGCACGATCAGCAAAGTTAAGCAATGTCGAGCCTAGTCAGTAGCAGTCTGGGTGAGAGCTTGGGAAACCAAGGTGTTCTAAGCTTGGATGTACGAGTAGTGTAATGGATAATGACTTGGAATTGTTAATAAAAAATGCGAGTTCCAATTCATGTTGTGTTCATTATAGTCACTTACATTCAAATACCATAGAATAAGGTATGAATCCATGTAGGGGATTTGGTAAGTGCTTGGTTGATGTGCTTCCGTATTTTACGGGTATTGCTCTCGAGATTAGTTCCCCCACAAATACAACACAATGTTTTACAATCGCGCAAAGGAAATGGAATAAGTCACAACGAACATTAAACAACAAACAATTTAATATGTATAAAATAAAATTAGCATGTGGAAACAAATAAAATACAAGATGTGAAAAATTGCCTTTTGGAAAATAAAGTTTGGCAAGAAGTTAAATTTGTTTAAAGGTGTGTGTAAGTTTATATTAACGGAGTCCGTAAATAAGTCGTTCTTACTTACATTAAGTTCATCTCGGGTGGCGACAGCATGTCGCGTTGATGAAAGAAATTTTGTCGGGTTTTTTCTTTCACGGCCATCTGTAGCTAGGTCATGAACTTTGGTGTGGAAAAATGACTTGGCCGGACAAAGTATCAGTTACATGCTGACTTAATGGCTAGCTTGGTGACTGACCTCCTTTTCTTCCTAACTGTGTGTTATTTATATCCCATAATAGTGGATCAAAGAATCTTCCTAACATTTAGGTGTGAAGACATTTATTGACCAATCAGATTTGTATTTTACTATTTTGTTTTGGGGCCTAAATATTTTTTGTTAATTGACTTCCGATCCTATTTTTCTAGAATGTTCTTATTCTATGTTTTTAGCTGATTGGTTGAGAAATATAAAAATGTAATTTAAATTCTAATGCCGTTTTGATCCAAAATTTCTATAATGTTTTTATGTATTTTCTTATTGCTTATTTTAATAGAAAAAAAAATGTGTATCCCATATCCACCTTTTCTCGCATCTGTGGGTTAATTAGTGAAACTTTTATCAATTAAACCATCATTGCTGTCCTCACACAAAAATTCTTAAAATCGAAAAAAATATTTTTTCTGTTTTGAAACAGCCTGCAAAGGGTTGATAAACAGTTAAAAACGAATTAACCATCCTTACATTTTCATCTTCAATGTGTCAGCCATTCCAATCTATTGCTTTCTAAAAGTACTTAAATAAGCTTGACTTGCAGCTGAGTTTACTAATCTCACTATGTACTTCCTCATTAGTTTTCCTATTACAGTTACCTTGTGTCAGACTTAGCTTTGCTTAGTTATACGCGTTTAGTGCCGGCTTGTTGAGTTCAGTAATTGTTTAATTCGCACTAACACCAGAGTTCTGCTTTTCAACCCTGGTTAAGCCTGGATCTGGAATGCCGATTTTCCCGGTGAAACCCATTATTTCTTCACTCGACAATCCCTTTAATTTTCCTCGTTCCAAACTTGATAAATATCAACAATTAATTATGAGCGATTCCGGGCGCAAAATTCCGCTTCGCAAATGAGCGTCCGGTGCGACATTTTTAATGATTTTAATCAGCATTTAACAAATTCGTTTTTGTTTTAATTGGTGAACAATTAAAATGAAGAATGAAGACGAAGTTATTTGTCTATATTTCTGAGCTGAGATAGTATTTACAGTATTTACATTATTCGGATTAATGTCCTCATCTCTGTTGCCATTTGTACGACGTTTCGGCCGTTGTACGCCCCGGCCTTCTTCAGGTGCAAGGAATTTAAAACCGAACCCTTTATTACATGAACTATATGAACTCCATTCCTTTGCGTAGAGCCTCTTTTGGTAGTCATGAGTTATCTTCCTCTAACCCTGTAAGTAATTTGTTTAACACAAGGACACATGGCCCAGTGGATATAGACGTTGGTTACTTGACCCAAAGAGTTATGAGTTCAATACCAAGCTACCATGGAGCGCAAGATCTGATGTAAACAATAGTTGAACATGCTAAGTATGCTCAATTCGTCGGACACGATTACTTTCAACTTAAAGCTATATATACTGGGCGGTGCACCTACAGGCACTCGAACACACGCCTCCGTGTTCAAACACATAAAGTATGGACATTACCAGTAATGATATTTGAAAAATCTAATATCCTGTTGCTAAACAGTAGGTTTCTGTTTGGTTTCGGGTACATCGCTCGCTCCACAGATGGGTTTGAAGCTTCCAGACGAAAATAAACAGAGTCTAAACTCAATACTGATCTCTCTATCAGCGCACGTCACCACTGTCCCAAGGACACTGGCAGCCATTGTCTCGGACCCGTTTTATGGACAAAAACCACTGCCGACGCACCAATCATCGCCGTCGGCCTCGTTTTCATTCAACATAAAAGGGCAGGTCGAAGAATATTCCTTTCTTTGACCAAACTTGCGAGAGGAGAGGACGCATCTGACGAAACGAACTGTCTAGCGTGGGTTTACGCACGCATTCATCACAACACAGCAGCCCGACAAGCAAAACACCTTGGACACTTTGGCTCTGGTAAGTGTGAATGTTTATCATCCTATATCCTTAATTCATTCTTGACGATAACATGCTGGTACCACCATTATCGAGCAGTGGTACAAATTCCTTGTGCAGTGGCGTATTTGTTTACTTGAATATCGATCTTTGAACACTAGTTTAATCATTTACACTATTTACATTGTTCGAACTCTTTTCCTGATCTCTGTTTCCATATTCAATAAGTTTCGACCGTTATACACACCGGCCTTCTTCAGCAGATTGGAATTTCGAAATTAACCTTTTTATTTCGTCAACCAGAAGAGAATGTTCTAGTTCTAAATGCCATACCTCTTCCAGATATCCTTTTAACTCAACTCTCAAGGATTTTGTTCACCTCTGCTGTACCGAGGTTTTGAACTCACAACGCTCTGGGTCAAGTCAATGTATTCTTTGAGAGTTAAAATAGAAATGACTAATACTGATAGAGCTAGAAGAAGCATGGTATGTGGAATTAGAACAGTCTACCCCGGTGGACGAAATAAAGAGTTCGGTACAAAATTCGAAGTACCTGAAGAAAGCCAGAGAGTACAATGGTCGAATCGTTGTGAATATGGCAACAAAGATAAGGACAGCAGACTGAAAAATGTAAATAGTGTAAATAATTACAATAGCTTATCTCATAATTAATGACAGATATAATTCAATCATTTCACCTTTTTTTTCGTTTTTTGTTTTGTTTTTTTCTAAATGCTGATCAAATCATTGGCACTTTTCTTTATTCTGTAAACAACATTTCTCAATATGGGCTACAAAAACAAAAGTTTCGTATCTTTTCACGGGTATCTGAGGTTTGTGTTGTACTTGTGTGCGTGTACGCGCATGCGTGATTGGTAATTTCGGACAACTTCATATATCAACACCTACTTGAAAAGAGACTACGAATAGATTAGTAAAGGCGAATGTGTAAAAGAAATTATTTCGTTTACATAGATAGATAGATAGATAGATAGATAGATAGATAGATAGATAGATAGATAGATAGATATGAATAAGAACAGACTGAGATAGATAGATAGATAGATAGATAGATAGATAGATAGATAGATAGATAATGAACAGACTGAGATAGATAGATAGATAGATAGATAGATAGATAGATAGATAGATAGAATAGATAAGACAGATAGATAGATAGATAGATAGATAGATAGATAGATAGATAGATAGATAATGAACAGACTGAGATAGATAGATAGATAGATAGATAGATAGATAGATAGATAGATAGATAGATAAGAATAGACTGAGACTGAGATAGATAGATAGATAGATAGATAGATAGATAGATAGATAGATAGATAGATAATGAACAGACTGAGATAGATAGATAGATAGATAGATAGATAGATAGATAGATAATGAACAGACTGAGATAGATAGATAGATAGATAGATAGATAGATAGATAGATAGATAGATAGATAGATAGATAGATATCAGACAAAGCTCCGTCATCGAATGTAGTGTTGAAGATTTCATTTTCTAATCTTCGATTTGATTGTGAAAACGTCCTGATTCTTTAAAGCTGGAGCCCAAGGTAGAACAGAGCGCATAAATTTCAATACAACATTGGAGAGTGAAAATAACAGGATATACGTCGGATTTAAAAGATTGGAGGGAAGAGGTTCAAGTAGCGAACACTAATCTCGCTATAACGAGAGTTGCAGCGAGATTAAGGAAGCAAAACGAGTGAGAAATTAAGGATTAGGAAACAGAATGAACCAACGATTCCCTTTCTCAATGATTTCTAAATCACACCTTATTATGTATGCGGGAAATTCGCCTTTCCATTCTTTAACGAGAGAAGAATTAATAGGGGGTATTTCATTGAAATGGTTAGAAAGAAAGAAAGAAAGAAAGAAAGAAAGAAAGAAAGAAAGAAAGAAAAACAAGTAAAGAAAGAACAAAAAACAAGTAAAGGAAGAACGAAAAAGATAACGAAAAAAGAAAGAAAACTAAGCATGCTATGAAAGAGAGTAAAATTAAGCAACGAAAGAAAGAAAGAACGAAAGAAAGAAAGAACGAAAGAAAGAAAGAAAACAGAGAAAAAAAGAAAACAGAGAAAGAAAGAATTTAAAAAAGAAAAAGGAAGCAAGCAAAGAAAGAAAGGTAGAACATGCATATCGATAAAGACAGACAGAAAAAGGAAAGAAAGAACAAAAGAAAGAAAAGAAAAAGAAATAAAGCAAAAAGCATGCAAAAAAGAAAAAAGCAAGCAAGCATAGAAGGGAGATAAATAAAGCAAAAGCAAGCAATCAAAGAACGAACGAAAGAAAGAAAGAAAAAACGAACAAAAGAAGAAAGAAATTAAAAGCAAGCAAGCAAAAAAATAGAAGAAAAAGCAAGCAAAGAAATACTGAAGAGTCATGCCAAAAAGAAAGAATGAAAGAAAGGAAAGAAGAGAAAGTAAAGAAATAAAGAGATAAGAATGACTTTCTTTGATTACGGCGTTTTCTTTCTTTCTTTCTAAGAAGAATAAAATCAGAAGACATCAAGAGACAACATCAACAAAAGAAAAGTTGAGATAGAGAAAAGTAGAGACAGTGAGAAATACAAGTCTCCGTTGAATTAAAAACACCGTTAAGAAAGCCTACAGTCAGTAGGTGTGAGGGGAAAGTGTGAGAGTTTCCCAAGCAATAACAGAGGGAAATATATTGACTGAATCAGCGAATGAGGTAAGTACAGAGGGTAACAAACGTGATAGTGAATGAGAGATGATAACAAAATGGACGAAATAAATAAGAAACGATGGCAAATATATATAAGGGTTAGGTGTGGAGAGAAAGAGAACGTAGATAAAAATGATCCGCTTCACCGAAAAAGATATCAGTACTGAGACAACAAATAGCGACAAAAAATATGGGAAGGATAATGTAAAATGTGCGCTGTGGTGCAGTGGATATAGGCTCAGAACGAGAAATCGGTGAGCCGAGTTCGAATTCCAGTTGAATTCTTTGCATTCATTTATGCACAAATACCCTCGGGAAAGGTATTAATCCGTCTTTTACCTCCAGTAAAGGGTCCAATAATAGCACAGATTAAGTTCTATAGCCTTTGCTGGCAACCAATTTACCGCAGAAAGCAATGATAACCTACTGCGAAATAATCTTCTGCCTAGTCAGTCATGTCTCTTTCGAGACCTGATTGCCCAAGCATTTATCACGTATGGCATTTAACTGACTGAATGTAAGAGTAAGAAAGCCTACCAAGAAAGAAAATCTAAGAAATACATGCTCTCTTTCTCTCTCTCTCTCTCTCTCTCTCTCTATATATATATATATATATATATATGTATTATGTTTTAGAACATGTACATAATTTCTTCTATATATGTCCTCTTCTCTACAATCACGACAACAACGAACCAAATATAAACAGAGAATGATTCCAGACCTAATTTTTTGTTCTTTTCTCTCCTCATTCTATACTCACTCGGATATATATATATATATATATATATATATATGTGTGTGTGTGTGTGTGTGTGTGTGTGTGTGTGTGTGTGCAATAAACTAGGTCAGTCAGTTTAGGTGCCATACGTGATACACGCTTGAGCGATCATGTCTCGAAAGAGACATGACTGACTGGACAGAAGATTATCCCGCAGTAGGTTGCCGTTGCTTTCTGCGGTAGACTGGTTGCCGACCAAGGCTATAGAACCCAATCTGTCCTGCTATTTAACCCATAACTGGAAGGAAGAGACGGATTAATACCTTTCCCAAGGGTATTTGCGCGTAAGTGAATACAATGGATTCAGCCGGAATTTTCAACAACTAACATTTAAACTGATTAAAAAAAATTTTGAAAATTTTATTTTAGTTTTAATTGAAAGGTAAATTATTAAATTTAATATTTCCAGTAAGCAAAATACTGAGGTGTATTTCAAACAAAAATTGTATTGATTGGAATTTAAAATTTTTAATTTTTCAAATTTTCGGCCACTTTTGAGCGATCGACACATTGTTAGCCAAGGAGGGTAGAAAGAAATGGGCAGATGCATAAAAGGAAAACAGAAAAAGAGAAAGGGAGAAATAAAGAAAATAGATAGCAGGACATAATATTAAATCAAATTAATTTACTTTAAAATCTACCACAGGAAAAAAGAAAAGAACGAAAAAAAATTATTATATTGATAGTGGGTATAAATACCGAAAAATATTTTCATTTCCCAAAATTTTCGGGAAAGGTATGTTTGGAATCTTAGATTCGGTGAGAAAAGAAGTGTTTGTGAGTGTAGTATCGCTGTTTAAATTCTCCTGTACAAATACGAATGTAAATTTGGTAATTCTTCTTGTTATTTGTGGGAGAGTTTTGGGTTTGGTAGATTACCTGGGTAGTTTTACATTTGCCTTCCAGTGGACACTTTTTGACGGACCTGCAATTGTAAAATTTTAAAATACCTGTTTTAGTGTCAGTATTATCTAAATTTTTTTTATAAATTTAATTATTATGGGAATTGATAATACGGACCTAATTGTGAGTGCAGGAGTAGCTCATTTTAAGAGTATTTCTAGTGAAGATTTTGTGTAGTGACATGGAAATGTTTAGTTTATAAAATTATTTTCATATATTAATATTTGATAGTTTACAGAATGGAGGCGTTAAACTGTATTACTTTATTTTTTTTTACCCTTATCTTTAGCACTAGATGGTTCAGAATTAATAACAGGTTTTTCATATACCAATTTATTTTTGAAACCGCTATCCTGAAGGGCCTTGTTGTATATTTTCATATTTTCATTGAAAATTTTGAGTTTGGACGATAACCGGTTGATTCTAGTGTTAACAATGTTGGGTATTTGCTTTTTAATAGTATGTGGGTGGATGTTACTATAGCTGAGGTATTATTGTCTTTGAAGTACTGTTCGTGGGAGTCCTCTTTACGATTAAGAGTAATGTCTAAATAGTTAACTATTTTTAGATTAGAGGGAACTTCAATTTTAAAGCCAAGGAATTTAAGGACTTTAATGATTTTTTATGGATTCTATTTGCTATTAGGGATGAACATAAGGCCATCATCCCGATATAATTCAATTTGTTTAGGGTCTAATAATCTATTTAATATGTAAATTCCTACAAGATCAGCGACCTTTGCTGAATTATATGCTCCCTTGGGAACATCAAAACTATCATAGGGACCTTTTGTTCAGATTGAATGATAGAAGGTAAGAATTGATTTTCTAGCAGCAAAATAATTTTAAGTTCTCTATCTGTGATCTCTGCATGATTTTTTGCAAAGCTAATACAGCCATCTAGGGGGTCTAATACAGCTATCTAGGGGGTCTAATACAGCTATCTAGGGGGTCTTTGGAGATCGAAGAATAAAAGTCTACAATATTAAATTTAAGGAAGGTGGGTATAGATTTTTCTTTAATTTTGTTTCTGTTTTAAAATTAATGATATCGGAATACTTCTTCCAGAGATTGTTGAGGAGTGTGGATCGTAATTTCTCAATCATTCTTATTAAAATAGAGACAAAACCTAAATCACTTTGAATGAGACTAATTAAACTAGTTTGTAATTCGTTTTGAAAATTGGGTTTATGATCCTTAAATAAAATGTTGGCGTCCTTAGAAGAAACCCCTTCCATCCTATCAGCAATATTTAAATCACAGTCAAAATTGATTATATATATATATATATATATATATATATATATATATTAGGTGGTAAATATATGTAGGCGTGAACAAAGTTACATTTGTAAGTATATGTGGGAATGTACACATGTGTATATATGGATATAAGTTAGTATAAATGGATGGGTTGGTTTTATGGGGTCAAACAAACATCAGTATCCAAAGAATTAGAAATTCCTTTACAGGTCAACCCCTTCACGATGGCCTGGGCAATCCCAGACAGATCTGACGCCAATTTTTGATATTTTTATGCTCATCTTCAAATGTAAATTACAAAAAAAAAAAAAGAACATACATATTGTAAATGCGAAAAAATCTTAATTCCGTTGACAGTGATTATTTAAAAAAACGCGCGAAGTGGCTCGCTTATAGTTGTTTTAGAAATTTCAAAATTATACGAATCAGTATAAAAATAAATAGACAGATTATATATATATATATATATATATATATATATATATTAATGCAGGTTTCATTGAATAATATAGACAAGTTTTGTCTATTAATTTTGTGTAGGATCCGTTCATACCGTCTGATATACTTGATGGTGATGTCGTTGAAAGACAACAAAAAATCACAGTAATTGTTGATTTTTTCATCGGGTCTAAGCTTTCAGCTCACATAAGCCATTGTCAAAGAGTAAATATTAACACACAGTAAACATAGAACATTTAAGTTATCAACAATAAAGAGAATTGAATTGAAAATATAAGTCCATCCCTACCGTGGCGGATGGCCGAAGACAGTGACAAAATAGTGGCGTTGTGGTTCCTGGTCTGATTACAAGCATTTGAGTACGTTATTGGAAATATCAAAATTGATTGTATTCAAACCAGGTTTAAATTGTTTAATGTAGATTGCTTCGAGGATTTTTAGTTTCTGTTTATTATTTTCTTGTTTAAGTATGTACGTGTTATCAACGAGCGTTTTTCTCAGAAGTGTGCGTTGATAACCGTTTTGTATATATAAAGTTTCGTTTAAAATGACAGACTGGAATATTTGTTGAAGTTTTTTTTATTATTTTTCTGTGATCTTATATTTTCTTATTTTCTCAACATAAAAATTATCCGAATGTTTTGTTTACCAGGCGCTTTCGGTTATACTTCTTGCTTTTATAAGATATAAGTTGTGTTTTGCTTTTAAGATTCCTTTCTTTATATACAAGTTTATAACTGCTAACCTCATTATCAAAGTAATTATTCACCTAAGCTATAGAGAAGCAATAGTTTTTACAAATTTACATGACCTTTAAAGAATTGTGTCCTTGATGAATCCAAATTCTTAAACAATTACATTCAATAGAATACTACATGTTTCGCAAGATGACACTCGTTACATATGTCTCTGAACATAGCTCTCTTAGGTGGCATTTAGATTCATATGAATGCTTTCTAATCTTTACCCGTAACATAATCGTCGATGAGACAAATATAATAGTATCTTTTACATGTCAAAAAGGCTAAAAATAATATAAGTATTATTAATTAAAAAGAAAAAGTCATCACTCAGTAATTTCAACTAGGAACACGGCCACAATGTGCTCACCGTGTTTAGGATATAAAAAATTCTTTTGACACTACATACATACATACATACATACATAAAGCAACTTATATTTGTCTATATTTCTGAGATAAGGTAGTATTTACAATATTTACATTATTTGGACTATTGTCTTCATCTTTGTTGCCATGAACAGGTTAAGAGGCTCATCCCTTGTTCCCTGTTTAGGATGTGGTTTCCGGCTTTCTCTTTTCCAATCTTCTCACTTTGTTTTTTTGTTTTTTTTTCAATTGGAGTAAATAGATCTATCTATCGCCCGGTTCAAACTCCACCCATGTCTATTGAACAGGTTAAGAGGCTCATCCCTTGTTCCATGTTTAGGATGTGGTTTCCGGCTTTCTCTTTTCCAATTTTCTCACTTTGTTTGTTTTTTTTTTTTCAATTGGAGTAGATAGATCTATCTATCGCCCGGTTTAAACTACACCCATGTCTATTGAACAGGTTAAGAGACTGATCCCTTGTTCCCTGTTTAGGATGTGGTTTCCGGCTTTATCTTTTCCAATCTTTTCACTATTACGTAGCCCCCTGCACATCAGTGGCGTTACCGCCTTGCTCGGGGTGATAGGATTATAAAAAAAAATCCCAAAAGTCCAAACTCTTTTCCTCTTTCCCTTTTCTTTCTTTTTATTTTTAATTTTATTTTTTTGTTCTTTTTTCACTTTTCATTTTTATTTTTATCCTTCTCTTCAGTTAAAGAAAATGCTTATTCCGGCAAAATTTTTTGTACCAAATGGAAGGAATATTGTAAGGTCTGATAAAATGAGCTAATTGGCTCATAGAAATGAAATATAGTTTATAACCACTTGAAATGACGTGTTGAGTTTTCCTTTATAAATATAATATTGCTCTGGATAACATCCATTGAGCTCTCTATATAAATATAACGCTTAATATTTTATATTAAGTTAATCTTGTTGGATTATCCTCACCGTTTACGGACTGGACACACACACACACACACACACACACACACACATATATATATATATATATATATATATATATATATATATATTACTTTTCTTGTGGTAAGAACCCAACCCGAATGTTTGAAAAAGTATATTTGATTCACCCGATCTATGAATAAAAAATGATAGAACATTCTCATACCTATAATAGTTTCAGAAATAGATGTAAATGCTTTGATAAAAAATTAGAATAATCAATTTTAGAAAAACAAGTTAGCTATTAAACCAGAAGATGAGCTCATTTTTAAAAGCCGTCATAAAAATAAATTTAAATTACCTGTTAAATAAGATTTAAGTTTTCTTCACTCTAATTCAATTGCAAACTCACTTTCATTTTGTGCTGAATATTCTTTGATAAAGTTTACTTTTGTTTTTTACTGATAGAGAGAATTGGGGTTGGCTTTATTTTAGGAATTTTATGCAAGTGGATGTGTATAGTTACTGTATTATATGATATAGAGTGGCCAGAAGAGAGATGGAATTCTCTCAGAGTGGAATAGGTCTATATTCATCCAGGGTTGAACTTTGATCTACCTCTTCAGTTGGGTTTCAAATTTTGCATATAAAAGATTGAAACAAATAAGGAACAAAAAATATGACCAGTTCCTATGCTAAACGTGTAATAGCCTCGTAGACACAATGTGCTTTATGTAAACGGATTTTTTTCTCTCAGCTCTCTCACTACTACTAAATGTTGCCGTCGATCAAGTTAATGCATAACATTTTTCATGCAAAAGTAGGCAGACAATGGAAGACATGAAAAAAAATGGAAAATGATTGATTGATCGATTTCGCTTTTTACGTCTTAGCGTTTTGTGGGTTAATTACAACAGAAAGCTTAGTAGAAATAGTAACACTGATTCTTTTCTTGTGTGGAAAGATTGACTAATAGTTTTTTTAGACTAAAGATTATTTTTCTACACACAAGTCCTCCTATTTAACCCATTTATGGGGAGATAAATGGATTAATACATTTCCTAAACGAATCTGAATGGAATTCGAACAACGATTTCCTATCCGTGTTCTTTATATCTATCTCAGTCAATCTGTGACGCCGGCCTCTGGTCGCTAATCGTCTGATGGCCTAGACACAGTATCTGGCCTTCAAGACGTCTATTATAACGGCCCTCTCCCTTGCCCACGCTTTGAATTCTGATCCAAGAAAGCTGTATTTTTTTACCACGTCGAACCAGGCCGGACGCGCGCGTACATTTGGTTGACAAAAAAATTATGGCACCAAAAAAAAAAAATAAATAAATAAATAATTTCGAGAATGCCTGAATAAGTTGCGGAAAGAGTCTTTATATATAATTGTTTTTAAAATAATTAGCAACAGAAGCAGAGTATACAGTGATCACAGCGGGTCGAAAGCTTTCGTATAATAAAAATCAGAGCTTTCAATTTTCTAAATAAAAATCTTTTCAGGGCTCTTTACCAAAGCTTTACGGAAACGGCCGAAGTGGAGTGATGGGTGGCGACAGTGGCAGTAAATTCGTTTTGTCTCTTTCGCTCGGCAGCTTCTTCTGATTTGGCTCGCCGTGGCCTCAATTTTTATACTTGTCCCAAATTCTCTTGGGAGTTGCGGAGAGTCCCGGGGTATCTATGAAAATTAAATTCTTGACCAATGAGATTACTTCCACCTCCACATTTCGAGGTGGGGGTTTGGTTCAACCAATGATGCAACAATATTTCCTCTGGCGTAATTTCTCTTCATCCTCTTCTTCTTGATTCAACTGATTACGTTAGCAAATCTAGATTCAGCTTGGAAAGCCCAATTCCAGTGAGATTTATAATTTGTTTTTATTCCCATAGTTAAAGCTTTAACCTTTTTAATCTCATCAAAATGTTTTGACAATCTTGTTCTGACTACCGCTATTTTTCACTTTCACCGGCCGAAAACCCCAAAGCCTCTGATTAACTTTTGAATAAACAATGCAAAAATATATTTTTCCTTTCCATTCTCTTCAATTTCCAACGAGATTTTCTGTTTTTCTGATTTTTCAAGTATGCAAGTATTCTTAACTCGACTCATATCACGATTGACAATAAATTGCAAAATCGACAACTAATAATTTCTTTCGCTCCGTCGTATTAACTTAGGATTACATTTCTCTCTTTTCATGCAATTTTACAAGGCAATCTTAAACAAGGCAATTACGTTTTACAAGTATTTTAAGCAGGGCAATTACGGGTTTACAACTCTAACTCTCTCTCTCTATCTCTCTCTCTCTCTCTCTCTCTCTCTCTCTCTCTCCTGTACACCCGCCAAAACATTTTCGTGAACCCTTGCAGAAAATAATATTCCGAAACAACAAAAATAACTAAGATGACCCGTAGAGTAGAATTGAATCAAAATTACTGAAAGCATTTTTGAAGTATAAAGACGAAATCAAATTTCGAAACTCAACAAAGGCTGACGGAGGAGATTTAAAGTGTGAAAGAGAACCAACAAACACTCACGCATATGAACTTTCTGAACTGCTCACCACTTATCTATATATACACGATATTTTGTCCATCATAAAAACAAACAGATGTCGATATATAAAATCACAAGTTTATTCATCTGATTAGAGTCAACGTTAGACTCGAAACATGTGTAGCGACACAAATACCATTATGGACATTTAATATATCATACAAAAAGCAAGTAATATTAATAATAATAACAACTATAAATCTACACTTTAAACAAAATGTTCACAGCTTTCCGCACTTTTCTTATATATATATATATGTATATATGCGTCTATGGCTTAGCGACTCCGACTGTCACCAAATCGGTCGAGATTTGATCCCGGCCAGAAGCATGTGGAAGTGTCTAGCCTCACTGAGAAGCTGTGAAACAGCAAAACAGGCTTGTTTGTGAATGACAAATATATATATATATATATATATATATATATATATATATATATAGTGTATCGATGCAGCAAATAATTTTCTAACTATATACTCTTAAATATAAGAGACAATGGATGTCTATTATGTTTAATCATGAGCTGTTCTAAATATCGTATTTTGGCTTTAATTTCAGTTGAAAATAAAGACACAAATTCTCCATCATTTCTGCGTTTTTTACTTTTGGTAAATATTGCCGTTGCCTAGCGGAGTTTTATGTCAACACAAAATAAAATTTTCGCTGATGGTGGACGTTTTTGTGTTACCATCCTTATAACCTCTCTGAAGATGGCTCATGTGAGCCGAAAACTTAGATCCAACTTAATAAAAAATTATCCAAATGTTAGAGAATTTTTGTTTTTATTTTCAACTGAAATTAAAGGCAAAATACGACGTTTAGAACTGCTCATGATTAAACATAATAGACATCCATTGTCTCTTATATTTAACAGTATATATATATATATATATATATATATATATATATATATACTGTAATGGTTGTTACAATGATTTTTAATTCATAGTATCACTACACAAAAAAATTCTCATGTTTCAAAGCCAGCCCATTATGTTTTGGCTTCATCCTCAGGTGATCTTTTTAGAAATCTAAAAATTTTCTAAAAAAATCAACATTGTATCATTTTAGTAAGAAGTGTCACAAACTTAAGAATGCATGCATCAAACCACACAAACGCATACAAAAGTTTGGAAAGAATATATACATACACAAGATAAGCACACAGACATATACTTATAAAGAGAAATAAAATAAGGGAAAGAGAAAGAAAAAAATGTCT
>JBBBDQ010000332.1:2887500-2925000 GCA_037127315.1 Ascarosepion bandense
TCTTCACTTGGAATTTTATATATATATATATATATATATATATATATATATATATATATATATATATATAGCATTGTACTTTGTATCGAGCACTTTTTATAAATACTTTTTTTTTTCATGTTACACTCTCTATGAGTGTAACATGAGCGATATATATTATATATCCAGGTGAAGAGAACCAACAGTTTTAGAGTTCCGAGTTCTCTAGCATTTACTTTTTTAAAAACTGGTCAATACAACAAATATTGTAGAGCAGAATATAATTAAATTTGTTTTTTTAATTAAAATTAATATAGTTTACATTGTGACACGGAAATTTCTGTTTCCAGATTTTTACCGCGTCCTCTGGCAATAATGATCTAGTATTGCACGACAACGAGGTAAAAATCTTGAAACAGAAACTTCTGTGTCGAAATGTAAAATATATTACTTTTAATCAAAAGACAAATTTAATTAATTATATACATTTAATATATATAAGGCGCGATAGGTAAATAGACGCGAATGTCGCATCACAGCTCATGACGTCACACATAACCAAGCGAGAGTGAAAACAAGAAATATTAAGCATGGGAAGTTATTGGAATAAATCAATGGCTTCTTTTATTAATTATAGGTATTTAAGGATATTTGTAGAGATTTCGTAGTTTATCTTGTTCAGGTTAGGTTTCAACTGCTTTATGTATATAGCTTCAGGAATTTTTAGATTTTGTTTATTCTTTTCTTCCAGCGTCTTATATGCCCAAGTTTCGTGTTGCTTGTAAACCTTCCATGTAAACAAAAACAGTTTGTCATTATCGTTTATCCGTGGTTATAATATATAATGTAATTTGACATCTTTGAAAATGGCTTATGTAAGCCGAAAACTTCGATTGGATTATTAAATAAAAGTATGTATCAATATTGTAATTATTTTTCTTCATTCAATGATAATGCTTTTAAGATTATCAAAGGATATGGAAAAATATACATAAAATAAATAGACAACACTTGTTTAGGTATTTAATGAAACATGCATTAATGAAAAAATGCTGCCTAAATACACACACACACACTATATATATATATATATATATATATATATATATATATATATATAAGAAAAATTAAGGCAGACACGTTATTTCATGGTAAATCGGAAGTATAGGGCTATTTCAGACGAACTATCATCAGCTTCCGTCTTTAATGTACAAAGGATTTTACACGAATTTACATGATTCGTGTAAAATCCTTTGTACAATAAAGACGGACGCCTGAAATAGGCCTCTACTTCCGATTTACCATGAAATCACGTGTCTGCCTTAATTTTTCTTAGATTTGATCTATATTTATTTATATACACATATATTTAGAGCTCTCTTAGAGAGTTACCCCACCACTGTATGTACAGGATACTCTTTTGGATTCTTCTATACCCACACCGCATGCTGATATATATATATATATATATATATATATATCAATATTCAAAAATGTTGAATGAACATTTCGACATAAAATCCCTAAGAGAGATTTTACATCTCCTCGGCAACGGTCCATCTTTCAAAATGGAAAAAAAAAGTAAGAATAAAAAGAGAGAATAAAATAAAAAAAGAAATAAAAAATAAAAAATGACTGTTAAGATTTGAGAAAATTTTCGTCAAAAAAAATGACGGAAGTAATTCATGCCTAATTTTAGATTTTATCTTTTAGATAGAGTTGTAAGTGAAGAAAAGGAAAATTTTGTTTCGTCTGGTTTACAAAGGACAGGGGTTAGGAGTGGTGTTAAATTGAGAACAGGGTTAAACAAAACAGAAGGGGGAGTGGGAGGTAAGAAAAATAAAGACAAAGAAAGGGAAGAATAGAAAAAAAGAGAAGAGAAAAGAAAAAAGAAGAAACAAGAAAAAATTTTCAATTTAAAAACGTTCGATTATTAAAAATAACCTTATACATGGGTTAAAGTATTAGAAAAAAGTGACTTTTTAGAAAAAGCAAAATTAGGGAAAAAAGTAGATAAAGAATTCAAAAAATTAATGAAACCTTTTTTTAAATTAATCTGATTAAAGATACCTCTAGGTATCGATAAACTAAATAAGATAAAATAAATTAAGAATAAGCATTAAGAATAAAGATAAAAGAAAACTATAAACTGAAAATTTTTTTTAAAAAGTAATTTTTAAAAATTTTTTTTAAAAAATTTATAAAAATTAAAATGTGAAAAAGATATATATACTAGCAGAGGAAATTGGGGGTTAAATTAGTTATTTTTTAAAAAGTAGACAAACAAAGGAGACTGGAAGAGGACGGTAGAGGGGTTAAATACTATTTAAAGTTAAAGTAATTTATCAAAAATCATTAAATTTATTTATAACAACCTAAAAATTAAAATTAGTATTTAAAATTTAAGTGTTCACAAAACACGCTTTATGACGGCACTTACTTATGAATTCCTTTCTAAAATTCAGGAGTAGGTTCTGGTCAGGGTACTTTAATATTAGAATTTTTCTAGCAGACACAGACAGCACCTATCACGAAAATTCCTCGGAATTTAATTTCTCAAATCTTAACAGTCATTTTTTATTTTTTATTTTATTCTATCTTTTTATTCTTATTTTTAATTCCATTTTGAAAGATGGACCGTTGCTGAGGAGATGCAAAATCTCTCTTAGGGATTTTATGTCGAAATGTTCATTCAACATTTTTGAATGTTGAAAACTGATTTCATTTTATATTAGCTCTGTAATTTTAATTACATTGAGCTCTTCTACTGTATCATTGTTTAATATGAAATTTTTTAATATTAATTAGGATCAGGTTCTTGGGATTTACCTTCCTACTTTTCCGTTTTGGATTAAAGTATTTTTATAAAATATATATATATATATTTTAAATCATTTCAACCCAAGCAAGGCATTTTACTACCACTGTTGCGCAGGGGTTTACAGAGGGGAAAGGGATGAGAAAGAGTGGTTAGGGGGTTACATAGGAGAAAATGATGAAAAAGAGTGGTTAGGGGGTTACATAGGGGGAAATGATGAGAAATATTGGTTAATGGGTTACATAGGGGCAAGTGATGAGAAAAAGTGGTTAGAGGGTTACATAAGGGAAAGTGATGAAAAAGAGTGGTTAGGGGGTTACATAGGGGAAAGTGATGAGAAAGAGTGGTTAGGGGGTTACATAGGGGAAAGTGATGAGAAAGAGTGGTTAGGGGGTTACATAAGGGAAAGTGATGAGAAAGAGTGGTTAGAGGGTTACATAGGGGAAAGTGATGAGAAAGAGTGGTTGGGAGGGTTTACATAAGGGAAAGTGATGAAAAAGAGTGGTTAGGGGGTTACATAGGGGAAAGTGATGAGAAAGAGTGGTTAGGGGGTAACATAGGGGAAAGTGATGAGAAAGAGTGGTTGGGAGGGTTTACATAAGGGAAAGTGATGAAAAAGAGTGGTTAGGGGGTTACATAAGGGAAAGTGATGAGAAAGAGTGGTTAGAGGGTTACATAGGGGAAAGTGATGAGAAAGAGTGGTTAGGGGGTTACATAGGGGAAAGTGATGAGAAAGAGTGGTTAGGGGGTTACATAGGGGAAAGTGATGAGAAAGAGTGGTTAGGGGGTTACATAAGGGAAAGTGATGAAAAAGAGTGGTTAGAGGGTTACATAGGGGAAAGTGATGAGAAAGAGTGGTTGGGAGGGTTTACATAAGGGAAAGTGATGAAAAAGAGTGGTTAGGGGGTTACATAAGGGAAAGTGATGAGAAAGAGTGGTTAGAGGGTTACATAGGGGAAAGTGATGAGAAAGAGTGGTTAGGGGGTTACATAGGGGAAAGTGATGAGAAAGAGTGGTTAGGGGGTTACATAGGGGAAAGTGATGAAAAAGAGTGGTTAGGGGGTTACATAGGGGAAAGTGATGAGAAAGAGTGGTTAGGGGGTAACATAGGGGAAAGTGATGAGAAAGAGTGGTTAAGGAGTAACATAGGGGAAAGTGATGAGAAAGAGTGGTTAGGGGGTTACATATGGGAAAATGAGGAGAAAGAGTGGTTAAATATAGGAATTGTCAGAAGGAGGGTAATAGACGGGTAGGGATACCAAGGATGATTGTTGCGTAGATGGGAAGAGTATTTTGAGAGAATGGGTGCGAGTTAGTGTGTTAGGAGATGTCTATTGACCTTACATTTACACTCCTGGAGATTGTAGCTGTCGGGGAAGCAAGTATACAGAAGGGAATTCCACAGGAGGGAAGTGCGAGAAAAGAAGCTATTGGAGTAGAAATTGCGGTTACATCTTATCTGTCTCATTGTAAAAGAGTGGGATATATATATATATATATATATATAAGGATTTTCTTTTTTAATCCGTTCTAGTTTTATTTCTTCAAGTGGGAGGGCTCTTGTCTAATCCTGCCGTAAAGCTCATTTTATTAATTATCTTAAATGCGCTGCCAGTACTGGAATTATATATTATATATAATATATTTATATTGAAAAAAAATTGGAGCGTCTACCCAAATATGGGTATCCACTAAATATAATGTTTGATGATATATATATATATATATATATATATATATATATATATATATATTAGTCATCCACATACAAACATGTTTTACTGTATCACAGCTCATCAGTGTGGCTAGACACATCCACTTCTTCCAGCCAGAATCGAAACACGAGCGATTTGGTGTCAAACGGAGTCCCTACTTTCTAAGCCATAGGCGGATGAAATGAGAAAGAGAGGAGAAAATTTAGCGTGTTATATATTAGCGGTGTATACACACGCCAGTCACCGAGATAACGCAATTCATTGTGAAAGAGTAACGCGTAATATATATATATATATATATATATATATATATATATATGCATTAATATTCAGGAATGAATTGAGTCTTTTCGATGACTGGCGGGTGTACACTGCTTATTGAAATACGTTAAAACTTCCATCGCCTATAGCTTAGGGGTTAGCGACTGCGACTGACAACAAATCGGTCGAGTTTCGATCCCGGCCAAAGGCAAGTGCATGTCTAGCCACACTGATGAACTGTGATACAGTGAAACAGGCTTGTATGTGGATGAGGAATATATATATACATTTCTTCTTCTATGTGCCTAGTTCTTTAAGGACTTAGACGATCATGGCTTTACACGGCTCCCTATCCCTGGTGACTTAGCACGCTTTCTCTTGTTACGCCACGCAACTCCCGTTTTGTCATCCACCTGCTCAGGCCCTTCAAATATGTTGTTCGCTGCTTTCTCATGTCTCTCCTCCCCTTTGTCTGTCCTGTTAGTATCAGATGCTACAAGCCTTCCTTCCTCATTGCATGTCTTAAGAACTTCAGCTGTCTCTTCCCGATGCTCAATATTAATTTCCTTTTCGTTTCTATCCTTTCCAAAACCTTAATATTGCTCACATGCTCGATCCATGATATCCGCAACATCCTTCTGTAGAACCACATTTCAGTTGCTTCAAGT
This sequence comes from Ascarosepion bandense, assembly GCA_037127315.1. Lineage (NCBI taxonomy): Eukaryota > Metazoa > Mollusca > Cephalopoda > Sepiida > Sepiidae > Ascarosepion > Ascarosepion bandense. Next base: position 2,892,942 of record JBBBDQ010000332.1, read on the forward strand.
TTTTCTTTTATCTTTGATGATATTGTCTAACATTCACTGCCATATTGAAGAACGGACATCACATACCAATACAGTACCCTTTCTTTCTATGTAGTGAAATTTTCCTGTTATTTAATACTCTACTCAGCTTCTGGAATGAATCCTTCGCTATGCCAATTCGCCTTCGGATCTCTGTGTCGCACTTTTCATCTTCTGTTGGAACACTTCCCAGATATTTAAATTTTTGTACCGGATTATTATAAAAATACAAATGAATATCAATTTTATCGATGATAACATATGCTCAAGTTGTTCACCCTCTGCATTAACGCATGCATCATTGCTCTTTTTGTGTTTTAAGAATACGATGTAATGATGATTTGCTGATCGTTAGCTCCTGGCTAATTTTCCTTTCCTGATTTCACGGGGCCTCTAGCAAAATTCGCTAAAACCATGGTGGGTGTTTCTTTATCAGTTGCACTTATGCGTCGACCATATCTCTCAAGGTAAACAACTGTTCTAGTTTCTTGGAAGCGTTTGATCAAACGACAGACAATGGTATGGCTCAATGGTTTTTCTATCTCAGGATAATTGCGGTTGAATTCTTGAGCTACAGAACGGTACGTTGTCCCATCTCTTCCAAACATAAAAAAAACAATTTCACTCTTTCTTGTACTGTTATTTTCTCACCCATATCAGATCAAATTTGAAACACAGATTAGTATATGGTGCTCGATTTCTGGGACACTCTGTATATATATATATATATATATATATATATATATATATATATATATATATTTCATTTGGAAACGAGTTATGACGAAACCCGTGTTTACCAAGGAGCCTGGTTTCTGTAAGCAAGAGTTTTACAGCGACTTAGCTGGTTTTTCCTCGACTGAAGCAGCTGGCTGTTTGGGTGAGTTTTACCAAGGCGAAGTCCTCAATGTATTGAGTAGTGTTGGCACTGGTAAGTTGCCGGGTCTTGATGTTCTGCCCTACGAATTTTACTTTAGTCTGTGGCACGTTTTTACCTGTTTTGACAGTGGTGATTAGTAACTGATTCTGTCAAGGATCAGTCGCCGATCGAATTTCCAAATGTAGGATCACGCTGTAAAAGAACATGCTTGGCAGAAGGGAACTACATGACTACATGACAAAAGGCTCATAATTATGCTGAACAAGAGTTAAAATGTTATAATCGAACCCACACTCTTCTCCCTGTATTGGGAGGTAGGTAGATCAATGATTATCAGAGAGGTTCAGTGGTCATGTCATGTTGACACGTTTTTCTTTGTAAATATAGGTTGCTTTCCCTTGCCTTACTATCATTTTCCAGCCCGGAGTTAAGTGCTGTTTTCTGGTCAGGCGCCAGAAAGCATTCCTCTTAGACTATCATCAGGTCATACATGTTACTCCTGGGAGCCACTAGTGGATTATTTCAGTAACAATGAGTTTTCGTTTACCTGGCTATCGGCATGGAATGCAAAATCTCTCAAATACGTTGGTTTTAAGGTAAACTTGGCAGACATATCTGACTGTCACTAGGATGATCGTGGGTCGAAGGAGACGGCCGAGTATCCTTTTTTCCACTATCTGCTGGTGCGTCCGTTTTGCAACCATGGCGGCAGGTTGACGCCTCATATCGATCCTGAACATTTTGTGTCTGTTGGTTTCGTTTGCGTGTGCGATAAATTTTTGCCCTCTGGTAATATTAGATTTTCAGATGTTTAGGGAAATAAACATACGGATACAAGTTCTACTAACTGACTCATAGCTTGGGGTGAGAGGGGAGAAAATGTAAATTCATACCTTTTCCAATGGAATTTGCGAATAAATAAATATAACGAACACGACTGGAATTAAAACTCGGCTCTCCGATTTGGTCACTCTTCTCATTTCTGACCAGGATCAACATTGCTTCACTTCGTTGATCGTACTGAAACAGATATTTCAAGGTGATAAGCACGCACTTATTAATCCCACCTTGTATCCAACGTCCTATTTGGAGTGGTTCCTGTGCTTTGTATTGGGGATTTTCTTAGCACAGATTAAATGTAGCACAAGGCCGAAAGTATGAAGCACCCAGTGCGGATCAAACTCATTACTCAGTTGTGATGATTCCAGCGCGGCAGGCTTACTAACCGTTGAACCACGTCGAGGTGTCGCCTTGTGCTTCGTATTGGGTGAACAATCGTTAAAAAAATTTCACACTCCTGCGTATAAAATAAACTAGACTAAACTAAAAACTACCTCTTTGATTCATAGTAGCGACAACCTTCTGTTAGATTTATCGAATGTATATCATTTCTTAAGAAAGCGACATTAGATTTTTATCTAGTGACTGTACACACTAACCAACGGGGCCAATCACAAACATAAACTCCCTTTAATTATTTGGATCCAAATCAATAGGCAACCAGAAATTAGACCTTCTTATGTGCAAAAGAACGGATCGAAATCAAAAGCTTGCAAGTACTAGCGAGGATTTATTACTAACTGCCACGACCCTAACATTATATGTAAACAATTTTTTTTTTAACCGTATCACCCCGAGCAAGGCGGTAACGCCACTGATACGCAGGGGGCTACATAATAGTGAAAAGATTGGAAAAGAGAAAACCGGAAACCACATCCTAAACAGGGAACAAAGGATGAGCCTCTTAACTTGTTCAATAGACATGGGTGGAGTGTGAACCGGGTGATAGATAGATCTATCTACTCCAATTGAAAAAAAAAAAACAAAGTGAGAAGATTGGAAAAGAGAAAGCCGGAAACCGCATCCTAAACAGGGAACAAGGGATGAGCCTCTTAACCTGTTCAATAGACGTGGGTGGAGTGTGAACCGGGCGATAGATAGATCTATCTACTCCAATTGAAAAAAAAAAAACAAAGTGAAAAGATTGGAAAAGAGAAAGTCGGAAACCGCATCCTAAACAGGGAACAAAGGATGAGCCTCTTAACTTGTTCAATAGACGTGGGTGGAGTGTGAACCGGGCGGTAGATAGATCTATCTACTCCAATTGAAAAAAAAAACAAAGTGAGAAGATTGGAAAAGGGAAAGCCGGAAACCACATCCTAAACAGGGAACAAAGGATGAGCCTCTTAACTTGTTCAATAGACGTGGGTGGAGTGTGAACCGGGCGATAGATAGATCTATCTACTCCAATTGAAAAAAAAAACAAAACAAAGTGAGAAGATTGGAAAAGAGAAAGCCGGAAACCACATCCTAAACAGGGAACAAGGGATGAGCCTCTTAACCTGTTCAATAGACGTGGGTGGAGTGTGAACCGGGCGGTAGATAGATCTATCTACTCCAATTGAAAAAAAAAAAAACAAAGTGAGAAGATTGGAAAAGAGAAAGCCGGAAACTGCATCCTAAACAGGGAACAAAGGAAGAGCCTCTTAACCTGTTCAATGACACAGTGTTAATAGCAGACGCAGAAAAGAAAGCATAGGAACTCCGACAGAGAGTAATAAAGGAATGCAAAAAGAAAGGAGTAAACATCAATTCTAACAAGACAGTATGCGTGGTTTTTAGCAAAATTAAAAAACAAACATGCTAATTTTAAATTCAGTCAGTTAAGTGCCATACCTGATACGCGCTTGGGCGATCATATCTCGAAAGAGATCTGACTGACTGGGCAGAAGATTATCCCGCAGTTGGTTGCCATTACTTTCTGCGGTAGACTGGTTGCTAGCCAAAACTTTGGAACTCAGACTGTTCTATTATTTAACCCATAACTAGAGGGAAAAGACGGATTAATACCTTTCCCAAGGGTATTTGTGCGTAAGTGAATGCAAGGAATTCAACTGGAATTCAAACTCGGCTCCCCGATTTGTCATTCCGAGTCGATATTCATTGCACCATAACGCACATCCAATCTGTCAGTTAAATGCCATACGTGATACACGCTTTGGATGATCATGTCTCGGAAGAGACATAGCTGACGTTTAAATTAGTGAAACCGAAAACAATGTATCTGAATTAGTGAAGCGAAAAACAGTGTATCTGTATTTAAATAAGTCAACAATGTTTTGCTGCAAATTTTAAGACAAATTAGAGAAAACTCATTCAAAATTTTAGATAAAAATTAGTGAATTTTATTTAGTATTTTTGCGATATTTCGCATGATGCGACCAGGCAACTTGATATCAGTTACTTTTTTCACTGCCGTTAAGTGACTTTCTCTGTGCTTTTTTACTAATATTTTCATGGAAACAGTTCTAAAATGCTTTTTTTCCCGTCTGGTTCCACGAGTATATGTATCTAAGCATGCAACTAGGCTGGTATTTAGGTCCCCACCTTTTTACTGTTGAAATAGTAAAATACAACCGTCACTTTAGCTTTACCAGTTTCTTTTCTAGCACGTCCCACCTGTCCAACACACTTCCGTTTAATTGCTTCCCTGATAACTACAATCTTCACAAATTTAAATGCAGCGTCAATCACCATCTACTGTCTTCTTGAATCTCGTCCATCTTTTGTGCATTTCTCAATCTTCCCTATTCCCAGGCATTTATTTTACTCTCACTCCTGTAACCCCCTGCGTACTAGTGACATTGCTTGGGTTGAACAGCTTAAAATATACACACACACGCAGACACATACATATATAAGCAAGTATATATATATATATATATATATATATATATATATATATATATATATATATATATAAAAGGATTAATTCAAAGATTTTAATATTAATTAGGATCGGTTTTTTGGAATTTACCTTCCTGCTTTTTTCCCTTGGATTGAAGTATCTGAATTAAAATATATATATATATGATCATAATTCAATTACCCCAGGATTGAGTTGTATTAAAAGTGCTCAGTACATTGATACCGTAGAGCTTTTGAATATTTTCCAGTAGTGTGCAAAAGTATTTTGTAAATTTTATAGAATTTTCAGTGTACATTTATATCTAAACTTATTTATAAATAGAACTTTGTCTGTGTGTCTGTGTGTCTGTGTGTGTGTGTGTGTGTGTGTGTGTGTGTGTGTGTGTGTGTATCCGTGACCTACAGACTCCGAAACGGCTGAACCGATTTTCTTGAAAATTTACACAGTTGTACTATAAGCGGCTGCGAGTGTTCTTACCTCGGTTTTGTGTCGAAGTACCCTCGATAAATATTGAAAATCAATTATCGAAAAAATCGGGTTATAGAAGTAGTGGTCCGATTTTAATCAAATTTGATACACTCTTAAACAGAGACATAAGAAACGATATTCAGAAGTTTCAAGGTTGCAGTTCTTACAATAGTGCAAAAAATCGATAATATATATCTATATATAAATCGATACCAGGAAATCAGAATTTGACTTACATCCATTCATTTTTCTTTCAGTCTACGGTTTCGCTTTAACTGGAAACTTTTTAGTCTTTCATGCCAACGTCCAAAGAATCTGAGCTTCAGAACCATGGATTAGTTTTAAAGCTTTCATTACACCCGTGCAACGCTGGGCTACACTGCTAGTACATAAATACACACCCCTACACCCACCCACCCACACACACGCACACACACACACACACACACACACACACACATATATATATATATATATATATAATATATATATACAGTGTGTACATATATGTACATGTAGACACATGTAGACACTTTTTATGCATATATACACTGTTTTTATGCATATATATAAGCAGTGTATACAAATATAAAATATAAAAACGGTGTATGCATATATTTATATAAACTGTATATATATATATCCATATATATAAACTGTTTACATATATTTATATATATATATATAAATACATCTACATATATAGATAGATAATATATATATATATATATATATATATATATATAGTTAAAATATATACATATATGTATATATAAAGAATATATACAGACAGTGTACACATATACATTTATGCATATGTAAAAAATATACGCAGACACATGAAAAAATGTACGTACACAAGTGAAAAAATATAAAAAGTATACGCACATAAATACACACACATGATACACACACACACACACACACACACACACACACACACACACAAGAACACACGAGAACGAATACCGTAGAAAAAAATGTAGCACTAAACACGACTGCAATTAAAGTAGATAGACATTTCATCAGGTCGTAAAACGACCCCTACTACCATTCTGACAGAGATGCAAAAATGCCAAACCCTGCCACAGGCCAGCATGCACATATTAAAACATAATTTAAAGTAGACAGATATATCATCAAATCGTAAAATAGCGCCCACTATCACTTTAACAAAGATGCGAAAAAGCCAAATCCTAATATCACGCACACTTATATAAAACATAAACACACACATATGCATGCACTAACACAATTACAGGTACTACACACACACACACATACTGACTAAAATTAACGACAGCAGTAGCAGCGAAAGAGGACCATCCGTTTAAAGGCACGGTCCACCAGCGGACGTGAAATCAAGCTCTCCTATCATTCTGAAGATGAGATTCTGATCTCGAAATATTAATGAATAATAAACAGGTAATACCCAACACTTTCTTTACCTTCCTATATTTTACTAAACGCATTCTTATAGCCTTCAAATAACTACCCATACACCATATACATATATAGTGTAAACGCATATATATATATATATATGTGTGTGTGTGTGTGTGTGTGTAAAAAATGTATATATATATATATATATATATATATATATATATATATATATATATATACTGTTTATATAAATACATATAAACAGTGTATACATACATATATAAACACTGTATATATATGTATATGAACAGTATATATAGAACGGCTGCAAGACTGAAAATTATATGTTTGATTTAATTAACACCATATCTTCTCTCTCCTTCACTCTCTCTCTCTCTTTCTCTCTCTCTCTCTAAATACAAAACTACTCACAAAGACATATTGATTTCGTAGTGAAGAACATCAACTCGTCGAATAAATTTTACGTCACATCAGATAAAACAGACAACTGCTACAAAATTAGCTTCAAAGTCTACAACACATTAATTAGAAAAAAACTAACCGCAAACTATAAAAAAAAGTAGACATTAGCATTAGTAACTTAGTGGACAACATAAATAAAACCAATAAAAATAATCACTGGCAAAGTAAAGATCAGTGACAGAGTTGGCAAACTGCACCACTGAAACTTATGTCCCAATCAAGAACCACAATTTAGACTTCAAAACCAACAGCCCTACCGGGTTATCAACCCTACCAGAACTAAAATCTAAAAAATCAACAAAAATATCTCAGATAGAAACAACAAGCAAATAAAAATACGCCTAAGATTAACACAATGGATAACACTGCTGTCATCAACTGGTTCAACGATATCAATAACAAAACCAACTGTAGTTTGATCCAGTCCGATATCGTCGAGCACTACCCATCTATTTCTAACGATCCACTCACTTTAGCCTTAGACTTCGCCATGGAATATTCCGACATCACCCATAAGGAATGGAACACCATTATGAACGCAAAACAACCCGTAGTTATCCACAGCACATAGCAATCGACAAAAACCAAATCTGAGGACCAGTTCGACATTAGCATGGGTTCACTGGACTCAGCTTAGTTTACAGATCTGCGTGGTTCATTTATCTTATACAATCTCAGTGTCTATAAAGATAACAATATTGATGACATAATGCTGTACAGAGTCGACAGCCTTATGTGTTAAAAAATATCTACTTAATTAAAAACCGATAGAATTAAGAAATTAATACATAGGGAAATGAAAAGCCTCACCCTTAAAGTTACTATTAACACAAACCTCAAAAAAGTAGATTTTTTCTATATAACCCTAGACTTAGTCAACACCATCTACCAAACCCTACATAAAACAGGCTAATCTTACATATATCCACTCTAAATCTAATCACCCCATCTATAATCAAAAACATATCCTCATCTATAGAATAAAGAATAAGTAAGAACTTTTCCAGTGAAGATATCTTTGCCAAACACAGCAAATATTATAACACAGCCCTAAAAACAGCGCCACAAATGTCCTAACATTAAATACATCAAACACAACTAAAACAATAAGAAGAAAATCCAAACCAAAAAATCATTTGGTATACACACGCACTTAACCAAATTATCAGTACTAAATTAGGTAAATTCCTCCATATAGTTGAAAAACACTTTCCTAAAAATAACCCCTTAATAAGATTTTTATCAAAAATTTCTTTTAAATCTAGCTAGAGTTGTAAAAAATCATAAAAACACAATAATAAAATTCTAAACAAATGTAACATCCTAAGTAATCAACACCTTTCTAAAATAACAAAAAATAACAGTACCAATAGATGCAATTGCTAAAATGAGTGTCAATTACAGAAGAGGTGCCTAACTGATTCTATTGTTTAGCTAGGCACTATTTCCACTACTGAAAAGCAAACAGTCAATAAATTTTACAAAGGTAACACCAAGGACACCTTTAACCCTCTAGGGCCATTCGTATCATATTTGATACAATATATCCCTATAATGAAACATTTGGTATTCATTGACTGAGCAGTCAGTACTGCTTTCATTTGAAATTTATAAAATATTTCTCTTAAAAAATTTTTCAGGAAAATATTTCTTTCAAGGCTTGTTTTCATTTTCTTATATTATTAAGTAGTAATTAGTGGGGGATTCAGTTTATTACTTCATGACAATAGAAAACCGATCACCCACTTTATGCCCAGTAGAAGCCTTAACCCTCTAGGGCCATTCGTATCATATTTGATACAGTATTTCCCTATAAGGAAACATTTGGTATTTCCCTTTAATGAAACATTTTGTATTCATTGACTGAGCAGTCAGTACTGCTTTCATTTGAAATTTATAAAATATTTCTCTTAAAAAATTTTTCAGGAAAATATTTCTTTCAAGGCTTGTTTTCATTTTCTTATATTATTAAGTAGTAATTAGTGGGGGATTCAGTTTATTACTTCATGACAATAGAAAACCGATCACCCACTTTATGCCTAGTAGAAGCCTTAACCCTCTAGGGCCATTCGTATCATATTTGATACAGTATTTCCCTATAAGGAAACATTTGGTATTTCCCTATAAGGAAACATTTGGTATTCATTGACTGAGCAGTCAGTACTGCTTTCATTTGAAATTTATAAAATATTTCTCTTAAAAAATTTTTCACAAAAATATTTCTTTCAAGGCTTGTTTTCATATTGTATCAAATATGATTCGAATGGCCCTAGAGGGTTAAGTCTCAATCGTACCAACATAATTTATCCTTTAATAATAATAATAAGTACAGAAAGAACACACGCTTTTAGCATTTAAAAGAAGTAAATAAATCCCTACAGTAGAATAGAATGTTTTTTTAAAAGTTAGCATCATTAAATCTTTACTCGACTCCTGTTTCCTATGTTTACAGAAAAAATTACAAATTATCCTTCTTCTTCTTCTTATTCTTTTATGTGCCCTCTTCTTTCAGGCCGTAGACGATCATGGTATTCCACGTCTCTCTATCTCTGGTGGCTCTGTTACACCACGCAATCCTCGTTCCGTCATCCACCTGCTCAGGTCCTTCAGATATGTTATCCGCTGCCTTCCTCTGTCTCTTTTTCCTTCTATTTGGCCTGTCAGTATCAGATTCTCCAATCCCTCCTTCCTCATTGCATGTCCCAGGAACTTCAGTTGTCTCTTCCTGATGCTCAATATTAATTTTCTTTTCGTTGCTATTCTTTCTAAAACCTCATCATTAATCACATGCTCCGTCCATGTTTTCAGCAGCATCCCTTCTGTAGAACCACATTTCTGCTGCTTTAAGTTTTTTCTTCATCTTCGATGATATTGTACAACATTCACAGCCGTATTGAAGAACTGACATCACATAGCAATCTAGCACTCTCTTCTTTATTTCTAGTTAAATTTTCCTACGTCTTAGTACTTTACTCGGCTTCTGGAATGCGACCTTTGCCATGCCAAATCGCCTTCGGATCTCTGTGTCGCACTTTCCATCTCTGGTTAGAACACTTCCCAGATATTTAAATTTTTGTACTTGATAGATTCTAGTATCAACCACTTGTATTTGGCATTTTGCGTTGATCTTTTTGCTGATGACCATGCATTCGGTTTTCTTGCAGTTTATTTGTACTCTCTTCTTGTCACTCTCTTCAGCTACCTTCTGTAGGAGGCCTTGTAGTTTTCTTTCCGTTTCTGCAATCAGCACTGTATCATCTGCATACCTTATGTTGTTCAAATTGTGGTCTCCGATATCAAATCCTGGCATAGATCTAGGGTCCTCAAAATATTCTCGCTGTACAAGTTGAACAGATCCGGTGAAAAAACACATCCTTGTCTTACGCCCCTTTCTATCTTTGTAAATCTGCCGAAATCGTTACCTGTCCGTATTCAGGCAAACCTTGCTAAACAAACAAAACGTATTAACAGTTACTTATAAACACATCCTGTCGTTCACTTTGAAGTGTAGTTAATTACTTAATCAAATAATGATTAACAAGGCCTTTGAGAATATGATACTCACTGGACATTTCGATGGCAAAAGGGACAGAGAGATGGAGCACGAGACACCTAACTGCCCAACTTGTGTGAATGGATGCCAAAAAGCAAAACAAAACAAAATTTTCTGAGTACTATAAAAGATAGAAAGTTGTGGAGAGTCTTCTCCGCCCAAGCCCTGAAGGGATACAAGAAGAAAAAGAAGAAACTAAAATGCATCTTCAGTTTTCCTCTTATGTCTATTTTTACGCTGCAATTTATTGCTTCAGCAAAAAGACTCCATATTTATTAACCATTATTCTAAGTCTTTCGAGTTCAGTGGTGTAAAATTATAATGAACATATCTATCTATCTATCTATCTATCTATCTATCTATCTATCTATATATATATATATATATATATATATATATATATATATATATATATATATATATCTTTCGAGGAATATATTTTTTGTTCTAGGATAAAACATGAGAAAATATGCATACACGGTTGTTAAATTGCAGGGCGTTCTTTTAAATATTCGTTTACCGATATTTGCTTTTCATGAAAGCAGATGTGTAGAGATGGAATGAAAAGCAAATTGGAAAGGCAAATTGAAGAGACAAAACCAAAAGACCTAAGACAAAAAGCAAAAATAATAAAACAATATATTCTGTTCACTTGTAATAAACATGGCTTTCGGGCCCCTGCCTTGGAGTTTACGCGGATTAAAAGCGATTCACGCTTATCTGAGCAAGTAATGTGCGTTTCTTGAGATTTGCTTCTATGGTCAGAAGGAGAAAAAGAATTAAAGAAAAGATTTAGCAAGGGAAGCAATAAATAAATATGGCGCTGGTTTAATACGTCAATATAAAAAATAGTTATGCGTGGGAATATACTTGTAAAGAGGATGCCACAAAAGTTTGATGAAGACACCCTCAGAAGTCTTTACCTGGGTGCGATGATTAAATTGTCTTCTACAGAACGCAAAATGAAAATAACACTGGCATCTCATTTTAACAAATATATTTACTAAAATTGAGCAAAAATATCTTGAAATAATAAAGAGTAAATTTATACAGTAAAATTGCCATTGGGTTTAACCACAACTTCTCAAGAATTTTGGAATCTCTTGCGTCTCTTCTTGGCAGTCTCCTTGCTTAAATTGATGAATGATGTCAAAATCATTGCCTTCAGTTTATCATTATTGTTAAAAGGAGATCTGCTGCGCTCTCTCTCTCTCTCTCTCTATATATATATATATAGAGAGAGAGAGAGAGAAAGAGAAAGAGAGAGAGCAATAAAACATATTGATATATGAACGATGTATATATATATAAAATATAAAAATAGCGTATGCATATATTTATATAAATAGTGCATATATACATATTATGTATACAATGTTTATATATATATATATATATATATATATAACAGTGTATACATATACATATAAACAGTGTTCCTCTCTCTCTCTCTCTCTCTCTCTCTCTCTCTCTCTTTCAAATGCGCGTAATAATCAAGGGAGTTGAAATTTGTGAAGTTAAGTGGCGGGATGTTGTGGGTGATGTGGTCGCAAAAATTCTCAGCCATAGCCATTGTATGACATCGTGCAGTCCTGTTGCCAGGTATGGAGATTTTTAGCAGTCACATTCTTGATCCCCGTTTCGTACTATCTCCCCAAGGCACTTGATGTAGGTCTCCGATTTCTGCTTGAGGTTCTCATTAACAACTTCGAGAACTTTTCATATCTGAACGATCAGAGAGAGTTTTCGGAGTTTCATAATCACTATTAGTCTCATCCAAATCTTTCCGAATCCGCTGCACTGTCCTCCGATTGACACCCAAAAACACTGAAATGTTCGTATTAGACTGTCGGCGCGAATGCCAAGTAGTACAGCATGCCGTTTTCAAGTGATTTGTGTAATATTGTACTTTTTCTCAGATACGGTGAACAACTGACCCTACTACACTCTGCAGTCGAGAAAATCGAAAAACATACAACTCGCTTGCGCAACATTTAAAAAGTTACAATGGCGACAATTTACCCATCGCACCCTATACATGGGTGCGTGTGAGTTTTGAATGATAAATGTCTGTAATGATCATAAGGCCAAATGAAAATATTAAACATTAAAAAAAAATAACATTGTTTTAATATCTTCAGTTTACCTTTTGAATATTTATGAAGGTTTTTATCAAATAACCAACAACTTTGTTATTAGATACTTTATTTAAAATAAAATTCATTTCGGTTTTTCTGCTTTGATAAATTCCCTTAATAAAAGAAAGGCGTAAGCTAAAACAAAATATAGTTTTCTTCGAGTCTGTTATTTAATCATGAAGAAAATTTTAAAAACAGTTTCCACTTCTGCTATATGCGTGACTCTTCAGAAATGAATTGAGTTCTCTCGGTGACTGGCGTGTATATACACAGCTTATACACAACACGTTAAAATTTCCCTTATCTGATTCCATGCGTAGATGGCTTAGGGAGTAGCGACTCCTACTGACACCAGATCGGTTGAGTTTCGATCCCGACCAGAAACAAGTGTATGCGTCTAGCCACACTGATGAGCTGTGATACAGCGAAACAGGCTTGTATGTGGATGACTAATATATATATATATATATATATAGTGTATCGAGGCACCAGATAATTTTCTAAACATATATTAAATGTAACAGACAATGGATGTCTATTATGTTTAATTATGAGCCATTCTGAACATCGTATTTTGACTTTAATTTTAAGTGAAAATAAAGACAAAAACTGTCAATATTTGGATATTTTTGCTGGTTCTAAGCTTTCGATTCACATGAGCCATCTTCATTTTATGTCAGTACAAGATAATATCATCTTTGATGGTGAATGTCTTTATGTTAACGTTCCTGTAATCTCTCTGAATCTTATATATATATATATATATTTAAAGAAGTCAAGAATTTTGATTATAATATATATATATATATATATATATATATATATATATATATATATATATCAATAATATATATATTTTTGATTATATATATATATATATTTAGTGTATCGAGGCAGCAGATAATTTTGTAAACATATACTGTTAAATATAAGAGACAATGAATGTCCGTTATGTTTACCCATGAGCCGTTCTAAACATCGTATTTTGGCTTTAATTTCAGGTAAAATTAAAGCCAGAATACGATGTTTAGAAAGGATCGTGATTAAACATAATAGGCATTCATTGTCTCTTATTTTTAACAGTATATATATATATATATTGGACTATGATAAATTTTTAGCCACTCTTGATTACAGCAATCTTGTCTTCCGTAATAAAGCCTCTTATTATTTTTCCAGATATTACCGTGTTAGTATCAAGCTATTCTCATCTATGAATGATAGTTAACTTATATTTTGCAATGTAAGTTCGCAGAAGTAAGCAAATAATAGGATGACATTAGTGTAGCAAATCAAATAGAAAAATTCTGAGTTAATCATCAAACAGTTAATCATATTGTTAAAAATAAAAAAAATAATTTAATGAAGAAAGTCATTGTCGTGTGGAACAACATTCAGGAAGGTCAAGAGTCGTGTTTGAGCGAATGAAAAAAAGTGCTGAAGAGAGAAGTCACCAGAAACCGACGTCAGAGTGTCAAAGATGTTGCCAACAGCATGAAAATATGGCCCTTTTCGGCTAGAAGGACTCTGGAAGAGCTAGGCTATCAAAGAAGGGTTGAAAGAAAGAAACCCTTGATTTCAGGCGTTAAGAAGAACAGGCGTATGGACTGGACAAGTGAATTCGACAACAAAGTCTATGAATTTTGACAGTTTGTAATTTGGTCAGATGAAAGTAAATTCTGCCATTATTCAAATTCGATATAGGTTTATGTTTGGAGAAATCATATGCAGACTTGGAACACTGAATGTCTGTAGGCGACCATAAAACATGGCGGGATTGTAGTAATGATGTGGAATGGTGTCTAATTTGTAGGGAAACCTGAGTTGATTCTTGTTAACGAGCGGTTGAATGGTCCAAAATACTGTCAAATATTAGAGAAAGCACTACTCTCATTGATTGAAACCAATCACATTGACAAGAATTTCTGCCTTTTTCATAAGCAAAGTAGCAAGGAATCAAGTCACTGCCATGGGTAGTCCAAATTCCTGACATAAATCCAGTAGAGCACGTTTGCGAGCACCTTAACCGAAAATTTCGAGAGCGTTCAACCAAAATCACGTCAATGGCAGCCCTTAAAGAAACGTTGCTAAAGGAGTGACAAAATATGGATCAAATGATTGTTGGTAACTTGATCAACTCCATGAAAAATTGAATACAAGCATTGAAACTAGCAAAGGGAGAAGCTACTCCATAATAATTTCAAATACTGTTTATTTATGCTGAATTGAGAATACGTAATTAAATTTTGAAATTGTATCTAGTTTATTTCCTATTTGCTGAAAACTTTTTTTTCAGAGGGACGGTGGTAACGTCAAAACTAGTCAGTCAGTCAAGTGTCAAACGTGATACACGCTTGGGTGTTCATGTCTCATTCGAGACATGACTGACTGGTTAGAAGATCATCCCGCAGTAGATTGCCATTACTTGGGCTGCTCCTTTTTGCTAACAACCATGAATTTCTCAGATATTCTTATACAAATTACTGGCATCAAAAATCTACATGAAGTCAAAACGGCTTTGATGGATCGGAACTGTGAGACAACGTGTTCAGATATTGCAAGCGGATACTCGCCCAAATCAATTAAAATAATTTCCATTGTTAAATTTGGATATTTGACTCTCCCAAACAGAATGTGTCCCTACCCACGTGGTTCTACATCAAATCCTTTGAATCAAATTTAGTTCACACGCTCAGTTATTCTCAATAACATGTTGACCTTTCAGTTACTGCGTTGTAATTAACCAGTGAAGTAGACGCCTCTTCCTTATTGAATCCTTACGTTTTCTCAAGTTTCATTGTGTGATTTTCGGAAATATCTGGTTAAAATAGAAAAACAAGCCACAAATCTAGTCAGAATTAATTGTATTCCCTGTAGTAAGCAATATTAGAAGTATGACTATATATTGAATATACTGGTTCACTCGTAAAAAAATATGTAAACAACTTTGCCAGGAAAGAATTTCTTTATGCCTTCTTTAAGTCTTACCGAATCGAGAAATATTAAAATTTTATCATTTTAGAAGTATTTGGGGGTCCTATTCATATTATCGATACAGTGTCAAATCGATCCCTGACACTTTAGAAGAGTTATCTGAACTTGGCACTTCAGTTTAGTTTGGTTTGGTTTATTTTGTTTGACGGCATATCAATGTCAATGGGTTATTTAATGTTGGCAAGATTTTTAACGATAGTTTCGTATGAATAGAACATGTACTCGTTGTAA
This sequence comes from Ascarosepion bandense, assembly GCA_037127315.1. Classification (NCBI taxonomy): domain Eukaryota; kingdom Metazoa; phylum Mollusca; class Cephalopoda; order Sepiida; family Sepiidae; genus Ascarosepion; species Ascarosepion bandense. The sequence continues at coordinate 2,908,802 of JBBBDQ010000332.1, forward strand.
GAAATCTGTTTGTAGACTAGGTATCATTGACGTATTTTGTAAATAGTATTTTTTTTTTTTTTTTTTTTTTTGTCGAGTGTCAAATGTGTTTCTGGCATTTTTACTATAAAAATTAATCCTTTATACTTTCATAAGGTTTCGACCCCAGTTTGTGGGCTATCTATTTGCCCATAGCTGGGTCACTAACAAGTGCTACCACCCCTGGTCTTTGAACAACATCAATTAAGAGTTGGTTCCACGCTACTCAAAACTTTCCGAACAGTAGCCTTGCTGCTGGATGTAGTTTATCGTCATACCCAGGACGAGGAACATGACAGTATATTTACAAATGTCAAGTTTTGTTTTTGTTTGATTTCTTTTCTATGGCTTATCAACCCTTTGTTTCATGCCACGTTGAAACAAGTACACCAATTTAAATATCTGGGAAATGTTTTAATAGAAGATGAATAGTGTGACACTGAAATTCGAATGCTCCTTAAAATAGCCGAAGACGTATTCTAAAAGCTAAGTAGAGTATTAAAAAACGGGAAAATTTCGTTAGAAACAAAGAAAAAGCTACTGAACTGTTACGTGATATCAGCCCTCCTATAAGACAGTGTGTGCTGGACAATCTCCTCACAAATGGAAAAGAGACTAGAAGCAACAGAATTGTGATTCTACAGAAGGATGCTGAGTATACCATGGTTCGAACCTGTGAGCAACGGCGAAGTTTTACAGAAAATGGAAACCAAAAGTAAATTATACTTAACATCAGCAAGAGATAGGAATTTCTAGGGCACATAATGAGTGAAGATGGCTTCAGGAATATGATACTCAGGGGGCAGATCAATAGCAACTAGCAAGTGGTTCAGGAAGTTGTGGCGGTTAAAGATGACTTATATCCTGAAGAGATACTGCACATAGAAGTAGTTCTTTCGGGACTTGTCCGATTATGACCCTCAACAACTTTCCTTATTTGCTTACGCCCACTTTTAACCCTGTGTCTTTGTCTTTATTCTGATATTCACACAAACTCATAAATTAAATATTACTCTTATTCATCATCATCATCATCATCATCATCAGTATCATCTTCAGCAACATGATTGGGTGTAGTCGTAGAGTCTCTGAGCCCTGGATAGTTCCTTCCACATATCTGGGTTAAAAGTCGGAGAGATATTCATTTCTGCGTAGCGTTTCTTTAATGCGTAGACCTCTCCCGGCCAAATCACAGACGATATTCTCGAACTTAAGGCTACAATCCTCCTTAACCGTTAGTCTATGTATAAATCAGTCAAGCAAAGCCGTATCATCAAAGAACTGGCTCCATACATAGCTACCGAGTCCAGTTTCCACTAGATGACTGCTGAACTTACAAGAAAGTGCATCCACTCTTTAAAAGATTTTGTTTTTAATCTTGTTTGATGTTTAACCGCACTCTTCTAACGATGAAAACTTTCTGATGATAATTCTGGAGAAAACTTGTTAGCTGTAGGGAGTTCGATTAAGTCTGACACAAGGCCGGTGGGGAGACGATTATCAGGCTACGATCCAACTATATGATGTGTAGTTCTACTTTATCAGTCAGTTAAGTGCCATACGTGATACACGCTTGGGCGATCATGTCTCGAAAGAGACATGACTGACTGGACAGAAGTTTATCCCGCACTAGGTTTCCATTGCTTTCTGCTTTAGACTGGTTGCCATCCAAGGCTATAGAACTCAATCTGTCCTGCTATTTAACCCATAACTGGAAGGAAGAGACGGATTAATACTTTTCACAAGGGTATTTGCGCGTAAGTGAATACAATAGATTCAACTGGAATTCGAACTCGGCTCCCCGGTTTCTCGTTCCGAGCCGATATCCACTGTACTACAACGCACATCCTTCATGGTACTTTATAATCTGATATAAATAGTAGAGATACAAAGAACAAGACGAGAATTTCAAGAGTAACTCTTTTTGCTGTGGTTATAAAGAATAATTCTAAGGATCTGGATCCATTGAATGTTTTGAGTTTTGTTAACAAGAATTAGCCGTTATCTCATTCCTCTTCCCTTCTCTTATATTCTGTCTCTATGTTCTTGAATGGTTTTTAATCTTGCTAGATTTCTAGTCGCTTTCCTGACCAAAACGCCTGGTGGCGAACCAGTTTGTTTTTATTACATTAGATTAAATATAAGATTTTCCTAATATAAATGTAATGGATGAAAATAGTTTATATCTAAACTTATTTATAAATGGAACTTTGTCTGTGTGTATGTCTGTGTGTATGTCTGTGTGTGTGTGTGTGTGTCCGTTACCTACAGACTCCGAAACGGCTGAACCGATTTTCTTGAAAATTTACAGAGTTGTACTATAAGCGTCTGCGAGTGTTCTTAACTAGGTTTTGTGTCGAGGTACCCCCGATAAATATCGAAAATCAATAATCGAAAAATTCGGGTTATAGAAGGAGTGGTCCGATTTTAATCAAATTTGATACACTTATAGACAAAGACATAAGAAACGATATTCATAAGTTTCAAGGTTGCAGTTCTTACAATAGTGCAGAAAATCGATAATATATATATATAAAAGGCAAGATGTGTGTGTGTGTGTGCGTATGTGTGTGTGTGTGTGTGTTTATCTGTCTGTATGTCCTTTATACAAATCCACAATTTTTGTCCTATTCTCACCAAACTTCATACAAATATTCTTTAGGCTGAGTCTGAGCTCCAGGACCATGGATTAGTTTTAAAGCTTTCATTACACTCGAGCAACCCCGGACTATACTGCTAGTCTAATATATTGCTTGTTTTTGCTTGCCGGGCGCCGAATTTGTAAATTTGGGCTCATTTTTCTTTTCAATATTTTGAATCAACATGATTTTTTTCTACCATTAGCATTTTTCCTACATCTACCATGGACTCCACCAAAAGATAACATTGTCGAGCGAAAGCAGGTAAAGAAAACCCTTTTTATATAGATTATTTTTTTTATTTCTCTTTTTATTTAAATTATTCATTTTGCTATAAAAAAAATCTTCTTCTTCTTCTATATCCCGTATCCCTTCAGGATGTAGGCAATCATGGCTCTCAACATCTCTCTATCTTTTGTAGCTCTTAAGAGCTTTTCTCCTGTTATCCAGTTCAAACCGCGCCTCGCCATCCATCTGCTCAGGTCCCTCAAGTATGTCACGCGTTGCTTTCCCTTGTCTTGTAGAGGATAAGAAATTAATTAAAATCAACCTTCTTCACTTTTACAAAAATTCACAATGACGTGTGAAATCCTACTTTTCACAAATAGAAAAAACACTGACCATGTGCTTAAAGAAAAAGTCGAACCCAGAGCTCGCAAGTAAGTGTTAAGTTGATTTTTGACCAATGGGAGCAACTTGCAAGACTTGAAACTTCACGAGTCAGTGCGAATATTTAATGACAATAAAAGGACTTGATCAGCGTGAGTCAGAGTCAGATGGGAGCCGCTAGACGAAACAACTAAAATGTAACTTCAACTTTAAATCGACCCGAAGATGATGTTCGGTCGCACCTTGTTCTCTTTCTCTTTATCTCTTTCAACAATTACTCTCCGTACATTTTTTACAATTCTTGATACCCATAACTTTATCATTGAACACGAATTCTACCCTTAACTTCTTAATAATGTTTCTAATTGCCCATTAACTTTCACAACAATGTTATTCATTTCCTTTTAATAAATTTCTATTTTACCATTCAAAATGTATATTTTATTTTACACTATTCCACACATTCCATCCCGCCAACAACCAACCTTCTGATAATTCTGATGATGGTTATTCTGGATTAAACTTGTAAGCTGTAGGGAGTTCGGTTATGTCTGACACAAGGCCGAATCAAAGAAACGTTAACCATCTTCCTACGTCTACAGTCTCTCCTTGTCTCTTTCCGTCCCGTAAGCATAAGATTCTCCAAGCCATCCTTCTTCACTACATGTCCCAGAAACTTCAGCTGTCTTTTCTTTTTTCCTTGTGTCAAGTGTAAATTTCCTTTTCGTGTTCATCCTTTCTAAAACCTTGTCGTTACTCAGATCGTATGTCGATGCCAGGCAATAAGCAGAATTATCATAACGGTTATATGTATATGAATGTATTTGTGTGCGTATGTGCGTGTGAGTGTGTGTGTGTGTGTGTGTGTGTGTGTGTGTGTGTGTGTGTGTTTGCGTGTACGTGAGTGTTTCAGATTGACATATCTATTAACGATGGTGTACAGCGAGTGTTTCGTTGATAAGTGACGGAGACCAGCGAACGGATGTCAGTCAAAAGTGACAACCGGAAATTCCAAATAATTATCAGCGCCAATACATACCTATCATTTAAATGTAACTTACTTGGATTATTTCTAAGGCAAAATTAGAACCCCTACCACCACCAAAAAAAACTTCTCAGAAACCTAAATAAAATATGTGTCTCTTCAGAAACAGTGATATGAAATCGGAATGCAAAATTTTCCACTCCCTAAAAAAAAAAATTATCGAATAATTTTAAAGAAAAATTTTTTAAAAATGTGTTGCATCAGTCGATATTAATGGAAACATTTACATAAAATTTTTAATCTATTTGTTTGAACATTATTTTTAATAGATACTCGTATTTGAGTAGTTACTCTGTTTTTAGTAAAATAGTACATTCATATATATATATATATATATATATAGTGTATCGAGGCAACAGATAATTTTCTAAACATATATTGTTAAATATAACCGACAAAGAATGTCTATGTTTAATCACGAGCCGTTCTAAACATCTTTGATAGCGGATGTCTTTATGTTAACGTCCCTGTAACCTCTCTGACGAAGATCCATGCGAGCTGAAAGCTTAGAACCGGCATAATAAAAAATATCCAAATGTCAGAAATTTTTTTTTTATTTTCACCTGAAATTAAATCCAAAATACAATGTTTAGAACGGTTCATGATTAAACAAAATAGACATTCGTTGTCAGTTATATTCAACAATATATATATATATATATATATATATATATATATATATATTTTATATTAAAAAAGGATTAATTCAAAGATGTTGAATGGCCATTTCGATATGAAGATCCCCACGGGGGATAACACATCACCTCAGCAACAGAAAAATCCTTTCAGAAACTGGAGAAAAATTAGTCTACTTTTCCTTTTTAAATAGATTACAAAGAAATTAAAAAAGAAAATAAAAATAAAAATAAAAAACCCTAAACAAAGATTCCAGACGGCACTATCACGTAGGTTCTGGGAAATGAAGGAGGAAGGGCAGGACCCTATAATCAGCTGGAAATTAATAGGCTCAGCTTGTACTCCTAAAAATTTTCGTGATAGGTGTCGTCTATGTTTATTGGAGAAGATTCTGATTTTGATGTATCCTCATCACGACTTACTTTTGAACCTTAGGAGGGAATTTATTAATAAGTGCCGCCATAGGGCTGATTTTAAAATTTAACTTTTAATTTTAAATTTTTCTATAATTTTTTTAATTTTTTTTAAATTTTTATTTTTTTAATTTTTATTTTTTAATTTTTTAATTTTTAATTTTTCTTTTTATTATTTCTTTATGTATATGTGTATGTTTGTGTGTGGATGTGCATATTTGTATATATATGTATATATATATGTATATATGTATTTATGTATGTGGGCTATATGTAATTTCGGAAAAAATTTTTTTGCTATTTAAATGCTCCTTTTCATAATATTCATTAATTTGTTATATTTTTATATGTATGTGTGTGAGTGCATATGGAATATGTATATATATGTGTGTGTGTGTGTGTGTGTGTCTATGTATATGTGTGCATGTATGTGTACACATGTATATTGTGTGTATAGAAATTTTTTGTATATAGATGTGTACACACATATATATGTGTGTGTATGCGCATGTATATGTATATAAGTGTGTATGAAATTGAATGTATGTGTGTGTATGTGTATGTATATATGTATTCTTAATCGTAGAATTGTGTGTGTAAATATGTATGTATATGTTTACTTATATAGGTATGTATAATTGTAAATTATTTTTTTTTTTTTACCTAGTGTTGTCTTTATTTAGTTTAATTCAAATGACCTAATTTTTTTAAAAATAATTTTATTTTAAATCCTATATCTTTTTATTCCCTTTTATAAATAATTATGCCTTTTTAAGTAAAGGCCTTTTTCTAATACTTCAACGTTTTTGGGAATTTAGGTTTTCGAATTTGTCCAGCGTCTGTAATATTTTTTTAAAAAATTTTCTTTCTTTTCTTTTCTTTTTCCCTCCCTTCCTTCTTTTATCTCTCTTACCACCTTTTTTCCGTGTTGCTTAAACTTACGTCGATTTAACACGGCTGTCTGTTAATTTTTAGTTACATTCTCTTTCTTTTTTTTGCGAACCCAGACGATGTCAATTTTTTCTTTTCTTATTTATTTGATTTTATTTTATCTTTATCTTTTTCTTTTCCTTTATCTTTCCTTTTTATTTTTATTTTTATTTTTATTTTATTTTTTAATTTCTTTGTAATCTATTTAAAAAGGAAAAGTAGATTAATTTTTCTCCGGTTTCTGAAAGGATTTTTCTGTTGCTGAGGTGATGTGTTATCCCCCGTGGGGATCTTCATATCGAAATGGCCATTCAACATCTTTGAATTAATCCTTTTTTAATATATATTTGTTCTGTAATATTTTATTACATGGAGCTCTCTTCCTGTATCATTTTTTAATATTAAAATAAAATTTTTAATATTAATTAGGATCGGGTTTTTGGAATTTACCTTCCTGCTTTTTTCCCTTGGATTGAAGTATCTGAATTAAAATATATATATATATATATATATATATATTCATAGTCCTGAATATTTTTGAGAAATTTTGTGAGGAAAATATTCGGACCGATAGGGATGGATATATATATATATATATATATATATATATATATATATATATATACTGATTAATTAAAAACAGAGTATCTACTCAAATACAAGTATAAATTTAAAATAATGTTCAAACAAATAAATTAAAATATGTCGGCTGCTAATCCACTTCGTAAATCTTCGAAAGTTTTCGTAAGTCATTCAAAGGTTACAGATCGAGTTATAAGTAATCTTTTTTCTTTTTGTTCGTTTAGCAGCATATCAAATCCTCATGGGTCATTTAAAGTCAAAATGTAATTTTCTTGGAAGTCTTAGTAATTTCTTTTACAAAAATGTATTGTTGTTCATTTTTTTTATTATGAAAATGTATTGCTAGTATTGTATTTTTTATATTCTTATCGTATTTTCATGCCAGTTTGGGGTTTAAATATTTGCCCATAGCTTGAACCCTAACTGATGCTACCAACCCGGGTCAGAGTGACGTGAAAATAACAGCAATTAAGAGATGATTACACGCTCCTCACAACCTACGAATCAGTCCTTGCTGCCAGATGTAGTCTGTCGTCATACCCAGGAAAGAGGAGTAAGCGAGACAGGTATTTTCAAATTTTGTCTTATTACTTTTCAGGAATTATCTAAAATGACAAAATATTAATAAATATATCTTCTATATTACAAGTCAAATCCTTCTTTTTCTGGGCTTACGGCCATATAACGTTGAAACATCGGTTTTCGTAGGAACACCGAATTTAAACGAATTACCGTTTTTAAATGCCAGGTACTGCAAGTTTGGATGTGTGGATGATATAATGGACAACAGCTCGCAATTGGAAATCGGATAACTGAGTTCTAATTCCAGTCGTGTTCGTTATAGACAGACTCTTACAATTGTCAGCAAGAGAATGTTGCCAGCTTCTAATTAAAAAGTTGTTTGATTTTGTTTAGAAGCATATTAACCACTCTGGATTAATTAATTGTTTATCGACATATAAACCCCCCCCCCCCACTATGTGTTATTTAATGTCAAAATCCAAATATTCTAAAGTCAATTGGCTTCACTAAATATATTTTGAACGCAATTGTATTAAATCAATTACAGATGACTGGTCACTTTGTTACAGGTTGTTATTTTTGATAGATTATGCTATAAAAATGTGTTGGTAGTATTTTTGTCTTGTATATAAAAATGTGTGCTGGTATTTTTTGTATAGAAAAATAAACTGCTGGTATTTTTTATATAAAAAATGTATTGCCGGTAATTTTATATATAAAAATGTGTGCTGGTATTTTTGTATATCAAAATAAGTTGCTAGTATTTTTATATATAAAAAAGGTATTGCTGGTAATTTTATATATAACAATGTGTGTTGGTATATTTGTATATAAAATGTGTTGCTGGTATTTTTTGTATATAAAAATGTGTTGCTGGTATTTTTTATGTCTAAAATTGTGCTGTTTTTTTTTTTGTTTTTTTTATATAAGAATTTGTTACTTGTATTTTTATTATAAAATTAATATTTTACGACTTCATGTTTTTTTTTTGTTTTTGTTTTTGTTTGGGAACTCACTATTTGTTCATAGCTGGGACCCTAACAGATGCTACTAACCTGAGTCAGGGTGGACCTGGTAAAACAGCAATTAAGAGGTGGTTCCATGCTCCTCACAACCTCCCAATCAGAGGCCTTGCTGCCAGATGCAGTTTAACCTCATACCCAGGACCAGATAGTATTGTTTTTGTTATAAACAACAAAATATTAATTTGATTAAGACTTTGACCAATAGGACGTTAATGATCTGTTCAGATGACACCTTGAAAGATGAAATTAGTTGTATAACTAGTATCTTTGTAAGCAATAGTTATCCATCAGACATTGTTCAATCGGTTATTCGAGTGAAGCTTGCTGAGTTTGGCCAAATTAAACCTTTAACGGTAGAAAAATTTCCAATCTCTCTCCGTGGTTGGGTAGGGTTAGTGAGACCTTGGTCAAGCGAATTTAATTAAGTTCACATAAGTGTTATTATGCAGCTAATGTATGGGTTTTGTTTAAAACTTGATCTGCCCTTCCATCTATGTGTAAAGACGTTCTACCCTCCTCCACCATATTAATTCTGCTATTTACCATTTTAAATGTAGTTGTAGAGTCGACTACATAGGTAGAACGACGCAGTGTTTGGATGTTAGGATCAAACAACATGTACCTGCTAAAATACTCAATAAGAATTTTTCGTCTAGGGATGCCATTCGAAATATATACGGGTCTTCCATTGCGGATCATTTGATAAATAATCCGAATTGTGCTGCGGATTTTAGTGTGAACTTGTTTTCTGTTTTGGCCAGAGCACACTCTTTGTTCCATCTGAAGGTGTTGGAGACGCTGTTTATCAGGTCTAGGCAGCCATTTCTTTGTAAACAAAGGGAGTGTTTGCTTAGGATTGCTCTGCTGAGTCTTTAGCATCTTATCTTTAATAAAAATCAAAAAACAAAAAAACTTTCCCTTTCCGTTTGTTCATTTCTTTTCATATTTTTTTCTCGTTTACATTTCGGATGAGAGGGAACGAAACCGGTCGATTGATGTTTTTGTTTTAAAATTTAGCATGGCCGGTTATAGTAAAAAATATATTTATGTTGCAAAATTACATGTCATAAATTGTTAAAGTAAAATATATTTAGGATCTACCAAAGTTAGATGGAATAATTATCCGTCTAAAAATTAAAATATGGAAAAGACCCTTATTTCAGCGTTCCTAAAAGATCTCTGTTTGAGCATTTGAAAAACGGTAAAATCAGTCATTGTAAATCGTCTGACGACACTGAAAGGTAGAAATCTCGGTCGCGAAGAGAACTCATTTCTAAATTATATATATATATATATATATATATATATATATAGAGAGAGAGAGAGAGAGAGAGAAAGAGAAAGAGAGAAAGAGGGAGAAAGAAAGAAAGAGAGACTGATAGAGGGAGAAGAACAGAAAGATAGAGAGAGAGAGAGAGAAACAGACAGAGACAAACAAAGAGACTGAGGGAGACAGACAGCGAGACCGACAAACAGAAAGCAGCAGAAAGACAGAGACATACATACAGACAAAGAAAGACAGACAGACAGATTGACAGAGGGAGAGAGGGTGTCATGTAGAAAAACAGACAGATAAAGAGAGAGAAAATAAGAGACACACAGAAGCATACAGAGTGAGACAGAAAAACAGAAAAAGAAAGAAACACATTGACTGACGGAAGGAGGGGAAGAGAAGAGAGAGAGAGAGAGAGAGAAACAGACAGAAACAGATAGAAAAGCAGAGATAGATAGACACAGGTACACTGAGAGACCGACAGGCGTAGAGAAAAAGACAGCCATACTGACAGACATAGACAGAGAATGACAGATAGACAGACAGGCACAGAGACAAACAGAGAGACAGAGACTTCTAAGCATAGAGACAGACAGACACAGGCACACTGGGAAACCAACAGACACAGAGAAAAGGATACAGACATACAGACACAGAGACAGATAGACAAAGAGTGACAAACAGAGATACAAGCAGACAGACAGACAGACAGACAAGATTAAAATCGCAAATCTGAACGCAAGGGATATTCTTACACTACATGACAGATTATCGCTTTATCATCACGCTAGATTTACAAGAGATCTTTTCGCTCTCTGCATTAAGAGAATAATACTCAACGAATCCATATATCTTCGAAAATTTACAATCCGTCGAAAAATCTAGTCAAATACCAAACGATTTCCACGCCTCTTCTTCCAATTCCTCCTACACCTCTCACTAGCAAAAGACATTTATTCAAAAGCTGTTGGATTTGCTTTCACATAAAAGAAAGATATTAGAACAATATATATATATGTATATATATATATTAATCGGCGATCCTGTGAAGTGATTTATTTTACCTCTGGCCATGAAATAAGCCAAACTAACTATTGTCTTTCACATCTGCCAACGGGATAGTTTATCAATGTCTGGACTTTAGGTTCTTACTGTACGTTTAATTTGGCTCCATTACTCTTTTTTCTGTCTTTTTTATTGCCTCTCCATTCTTTCCTTTCTTTCTGTCTCATATTATGCCGCTTTTTTAATATCTCTTTCTCTCTCTCACTCTCTCTCTCTCGTTATCTATATATCTAACTCTTTTCACGTCTATCACTTTATTTTTCGTAGATACCCATATATGAGTAGACGATCTGTTTATTTTTTAAGCAGTATGTAGGGATACAAAAAGCGATTATCTCCCTTCCCTTAACATAAGTAACGTGACAGCCACTTACTGTCACATGACAGCCACTTACTGACATCACTCTAGAGGAAAGCATCAGCCACATTCAATTTGTTTTACAGCAAACAAAGTAAAAGGTTGCTTTCTTTAGCCCGATCTTCCGTGGCCCAGGAAAAATTTAAATCTGCCTACCCAGTAGCACTACCATGATTTCGTTTCCTTTTGGGAATATATTTTTCCCAGATATAGAAAAAAAGTATAGAAAAAAACCCCGAAATAACTTGGAGCATATTAAAAACAGCCAAACCTCACAACGGTGGTAAAATATGCAGATTATGCCAGGAGAAAAGTTTGTCTACAGACAAAAATAAATTAATAAATGAAAGAACAGAAATTATGTCTAAGCGTAACCATAACAATAACTACTAGGATCATACAATCGTTGACAAAAGTGTTCTAAGACCCTTAAGTAACTTCTCCTAATTTTGAAAAATGCGCGTTCATAAATGATCCCTGTTACGTGAGCGTTTGAAAAACGGTAAAATCAGTTATTGCAAATCGCCTGAAGACACCGAAAGGTAGAAACCGAGGTCGTGAAATAACTCGTTTTCAAATGAAAAAAAATGTGTGTGTGTGTGTGTGTTTGCGTGTGTGTTTATAACTTTAAACGTTATTTTTAGTGAATAGTTTTATTTGAATAGACGCTCCGTTTATTTATTAAACAATATATTTACTTATTTTTGTCTACCGGCCTGAATATTTGAGAAAGCTTACGAAAGAAAAATTACGCTTTGTTAATAAGACTTCTCGAATATTCAGGCCATTAGACGAAAATAAATATATATATACTGTTTGATAAATAAACAGAGCGTCTACTCAAATACGAGTATCCAATAAAGAGTTTAGCCTCATACCCAGGACCAGATGGTATTCTTTTTGTCATTTAAGTGCTATACGTGATACACGCTTTGGGCGATAATGTCTCGAAAGACTAGGCAGAAGTTTATCCTGCACTAGGTTTCCATTGCTTTCTGCTTTAGATTGGTTGCCAGCCAAGGCTACAGAACTCAATCTGTCCTGTTATTTGACCTATAACTGGAGGGAAGAGACGGATTAATACTTTTCCAAAGGTTATTTGTGCAAGGAATTCAACTAGAATTCGAACTCGGCTCCTCGATTTGTCGTTCCGAGCCGATATCCACTGCACCACAAATACTTTTTCCAAAAGTATTTGTGTGTAAGTGAAAATAATGAACCGAACTGGAATTGCACTAAAACAATTCCTAGCTATTATCCATTAAACCACTCACATATGCAAGCTTACAGCATCTGGAATTACCGAGCGGTCACCCATATAAAGACGGACCAGACTCAACGTTGCTTCACTTCGGTGATCGTAGGGGAACCGGCATTTCAACACTGAAAGTATTATCCATCGTTAGTCACTTCTCCCATATTACAGCATTTGACTTCCACGTCGGAAAAACCGAACGTCTTTTGAGGCTAACCACGAGTCGACCCATTTTTTTTTTATATCTTCATAAGAATGAAAGAGGAGCTCGGCCAGGCTATGTGTCATCGATAGGAACAATTGGACGAGGCAATGTGTGATGACTACGGCGGTTGGGGTAGGATTTCTCATTTAAGCATTTTCAAGTATGTTTTCACCCGTTTTCAAACGTATAGTCTAGCTTTGTCATGTTACAAAATAACTTTGTTTTGTCTTTTCTTATTCAATGTTCAGCACAAACGCACCAATTGTAGTCAATGGCGATCTTCCGTAATGGTTTTGACTGATTTAAACAGCTCATAATAAACTACATCCATCTGAACCCATGAAATGCAGAGCAGAAACTTCAAACTAAGGATATTCAGCTTTGCCGTCGATGTTGATTCATGACTGAGCTTACCCCAAGGCCTTCTACTATTAGAGTTACAGTAGTGTATCTACTTTTCATCGTCGGTCACGATACAATGCAAGAAACTTTCTTTTTTGCCGTTGAAGCAGTTTTTTACACGTAACAAGACGCCGTTCGACGTCTATCGCCTTTAACTCGTACGGCACCCAATGTCCTTGTTTTGAATCACACTTAATGCTTTCAAACGTTTCGAAACTGTCGTGTGATTCATCATCACACCCAGATGGTGCATAGGGCAGCAACATTTTGTTGCTGTTTCTGTAACAAACTGTTTTTTACGGGGCAGGGTTGTTAGCCTGCAACCATCCCTCAAACCTGGAGGACCGGTAGACCATTCTTGGTCCTTACATATACAGCACCTTGTATTCCCAAATGGTCACCCATTAAGTACTAACCAGGCTCGATGTTGCTTAACTTCGGTGATCCGACAGGAACCGGTGTATTCAACACGATATAGCCGGAGACGTCGTGTGATTAATTTCTAATAATTCTGCAAGTTTAGTTTGCACCTGACATGGGCCTTCATGAAGTAAGGTCAGTAATTCCATATCTTCATCTCATTCGGTGCGCCAGAGTGTGCTTAAATCTTCAATTACTGTTGAAGCGTCTAAATCATTCTTTGATTGCTGTTTCCGACTTAGCATAGTCACCGTAAGCTTCAACCCAGATGGAATGGGAGGAGAAAGTGAGGCTGACGACCATGCGCAATTCCCCCTCACTTAAATCCAATTAAGGTACAAGTCATGATTTCTACCTAGAAGTCATGGTCTTCCTCGCCTGCGAGGGAAGACGAATCTGATATATATATATATATTGTAATGGTTGTTACAATGGTTTATAAAAGCATAGTATCACTACACAAAATTTTCGCGTTTCGGGGCTCCGTTTGCTCCTCATCTGGTGATAAGCTGAAGTGAAAAATAAATGATCACATTCACTTACATATCAGTCAGTTAAGTGCCATACGTGATACACGCTTAGGCGATCATGTCTCGAAAAAGACATGACTGGCTGGGCAGAAGATTATCCCGCAGTAGGTTGCCATTGCTTTCTACGGTAGACTGGTTGCCGACCAAGGCTATAGAACCCAATCTGTCCTGCTATTTAACCCATAACTGGAAGGAAGAGACGGATTAATACCTTTCCCAAGGGTATTTGTGCGTAAGTGAATACAATGGATTCAACTGGAATTCGAGCTCGGCTCCCCGGCTTTTCGTTCCGAGCCGATATCCATTGTACCACAACGCACATCATATTACCAAAAATAAATCGTTTTCACCATTTATTTTTCATTTCAACTCATCACCAAATGAGGAGCAAACGTAACTCCGAAACGCGAAAATTTTTTGTGTAGTGATAGTATGCTTTTATAAACCATTGTAACAATAATTACAAATATAAAGCTCTACGTCGTATCGAGCACTCTTTATAAAAGTAAATGCATGAACAGTGGGTTTAAAACCTACGTGTTCCATAACTTTCTTATATATATATATATATATATATATATATATATATATATATATATATATATATATATATATATATATATAATGGGTGGTGCGTTTGTGTGTGAAGCACGCCGAAGAAAATACCTTCTCCTACAACTGTCATGTATGTTCGATCCCTGCCGGAAAAATAATTTTTTTTATTAAGATTTCTCGAATACGCAGATACGGAAGGAGAGATACTTCCTACACACTGTTAAATACATAAGAACGGGACGTCTATTTAAAATACAAAGTATCCACTATAATAACATTTAAAATAATAAAAATATCGAATAAAAAACCGGTACAATAATTCTTTATTAGTGTGTGTGTGTGTGTGTGTGTGTGTGTGTGTGTGTGTGTGTGTGTGTGTGTGTGTGTGTGTGTGTGTGTGGCCGGCTGCTCGATTTCTGAGCATACCGTCATACGGTGGCTAGCCAATTCATAACATAGATGCCTACTCAGAGCCCACCTTTGGTTTATATTGTTATATTGCAACTATGCTGAACGGACCTTAGTTACAGTTTCTGCGTGAGAACCTGTAATCGCCAGTTCATTTAAACATTCGGAAACAATGACTTTTGGCTTCGTTCTGGCAAAACCATCAACGGCTTTAAAACAATTCCGTCTACACATCTAATTTGAATTTACATGTATTGGAACAACACGTCGCATGGTTTTTCGGGGATTTCCCAAATGTGGCGAGCACATCCCCAAACCGATAACATCAAGAAGTTACCTTTTTGATAAATCTATATATATATATATATATATATATTATCTTTCTGATACCAAGGGAAATATTATGACACCCAGGCACACAGGGGCATATATATATATATATATATATATATATATATATATATATATATATTATCTTTCTGATACTAAGGGAAATATTATGGCACACAGGGGCATATATATATATATATATATATATATATATATATATATATATATACATATTATCTTTCTGATACCAAGGGAAATATTATGACACCCAGGTACACAGGGGCATATATATATATATATATATATATATATATATATATATGCTTCTGTGTGTGTGTGTGTGTGATGATGTTTCCATTGGTATCAGAAAGATCATATATTTAACGAATTTAAACGAAACTTGGTTATAAACAACCGACAATTTGAAATGAATTGTTTGAACATTATTTTTTTTTTTATCGATACTCGTATTTAAGTAGATATTCTGTTTTTTTAATTAAACAGTATTATATATTTATATCTACCGGTCTGATTATTTACGATAAATTTTTATTACGAAAATGTGTGCCATTCGGCAGGATTCGAATTAGTGTAGGTACATATATATATATATATATATATATATATGCATATACTTACATGTGTATATATATATATATATATATATATATGTACCTCCACTAATTCACGGGAAAAACAGCATAGCGTAATGCAAAGCGCCACAAACTTAACGAAAATGAAGTTTTATCGTCAAAATATTGATATTATTAAGAGGAAAGAACAAAAACATTTTTAATTACTTTTTAAATTTTTTTTAATCCTTTCTAACACGTTCGAAATTTTGGTTAGAATGCTTGTTTTGTTTACGTCATTGCTTTCTGCAAAGTTTAACATTGATATTTTTTGTGCTTTTTTCTGTTGAAAACACATTAATTTAAAAACTCTTGTACAAATCAAATAATTGTCCAATTTTAATGAA